>CAAKHG010044882.1:5868-28481 GCA_901007715.1 Dactylopterus volitans
CGCGTGTGCGTGTGTGTGTGTGTGTGTACAGCGTGTACACACACACTGGAGTCGCTATCTAAAGTTGCACGACTTCCGATTGCGTTTTTCAGTGACATCTGATGTGTCAATCTACACATTTTTAAGCTTTTTGCATCAAGCCATCAAATCTATCCCGCGGAGGCGTTTGCCGACGTCTTCTCGAAAATGAGCAACCTCGCCAGCCCAGCCTGTTGAAAGTTCATTCTTCAGTTTGAACAGATTTTTTTTTTTTTTTTTTTTAATGATGCATCAGTGGTTATGGTTAAGTGATCGTCTGGTTCAAGCAAAAGACTAATTGCAATTGGAAACTGGACTGGACTCCACCTCCTCGATTCGGAATCTCCGGATATACACAAACGTCATTATACTTGCAGGAAATGGGAGACCAGGTCACATGAAAACCTCAATTTAACACAACCTTTTCAAGAAAATGGAAGATTTCACAGAGTTCGGTGCTAATTTTGCAAGGTAGAGTTTGATATTGTGGTGAGGGATCAGGCATGAACGCGAGACGGTGTAATTTATGTGAAAGGGTTATTGTTGCTGTCATTGTGAGGACCCAAGTGGACCTTCATGTAAATTCTCTATTTGAGGAATTCGGTTTTGGTTTAATGCTTGAAACGGGTGGAGGGTTCCGTTTATGGTCAAGTTTGGGTTTAGACATTTAGTTCTAAGGGTTAAGGATAACGGTGTAAGAAATGCATGATATCAATGCCCATCCTCACACAGATGGCAGTGTGTGTGTTTGTGTGTGCGTGTGTATCAGTGCGTGGCAATCGTATAAGAAAAGGGGTTTCCTCTTTATAAATGCATTGTTGACGAAATCTTTTGGTGAAGGGCGATGTTGTTTACCTGTGGTAATTGGTTTTCCCAAATGGCACTTTCTCCTTATTGTGTATATATACACACACACACACGTGCACGCACGCACGTGCACACACACAAAGACACACACACGTAAACACACAGACATACTTATACACTCATGCATATATACATGTGTCTAATGGAGAGAAAAGGCAATGAAAATGTCATTTCAGATAGTCGATACACAACAGGAGCATGGGCAGAAACACACATGGATAGGTGTGTGTGTGTGTGTGTGTGTGTGTGTGTGTGTGTGTGTGTGTGTGTGTGTGTGTGTGCGTGTGTTCTGTTTGTGAGCTGGCCTCGAAAAGCAGAAGGCCACAACAAAAATCCTTCAGTTTTAGCGTGGCATGTTGTGATGAGGAGTTTGAGCAATTCCACAGGAAATAATTAAAAAGACAATAAAATTAATATGTAATGGCAAATAAATAAACAGCAGAGGCTCAATAGTAGACATGGATGGAAATAATGTCCTCGAAAGTGGTGGCAACACCAGTGTGTGTGCACGCACGCGTGTGTGTGTGTGTGTGTGTGTGCCTGCGCGCCACTAAGGAGCCAGCTGTTCAATATCTAGGTGAAAATAAAACTGTCATTTTTCCATCTCACCTTTCGTCCCTCTCACTCATCTCGTTGACCTCTGCTATCTACATTCTACACACCTGAATCCACATTAATCCGAAGGCTACCTGAAGGTTACAGAAAACAATTTTCTGGACTAGCCTTGGAAACTTTGAGAGAATTTATCCCGTATTTCTTTATGGTCAAAAATGTTTGAAACACAATCATACACACAGACTGGTACAATTCCTTAGTATGATGTGTCTATTTAAACAGTCCCGAATAAAAAAGGTCAGAGCTGCTGCACAAAACTGCGAAATGCAGAATTTATGCGACCTCTGTCCTACGTGGTTCGCAAAAGCCGTGAGCGCCCTCCAAATAATTAACCTCGGTGTTGTAAATATTGAATCAGAACACGCTAAACTTTACAAGGAATCATGTACGACACTCAGTTAATATGCGTTTTGACGTGAAAATACTGGGGAACCGCAGATGTTTAACGGCAACACTGAAACATCTGGATTTCCGTGTCGCAGTCGCACTGAGCAAAAAAATACTGGTACTGTGGAATATGGACAGATGTTCATTGTGCCTTTAAAAAAAAAAAAAAAAAGAGGACATGTTTTTAGTTTTAAAGTCTAACCCATCATTTTCGCGACGCCTGAAATCGTCAGAAGTTTCATATCTTGACA
This sequence comes from Dactylopterus volitans, assembly GCA_901007715.1. Taxonomy (NCBI): domain Eukaryota; kingdom Metazoa; phylum Chordata; class Actinopteri; order Syngnathiformes; family Dactylopteridae; genus Dactylopterus; species Dactylopterus volitans. Next base: position 8,007 of record CAAKHG010044882.1, read on the forward strand.
GAAAACGTCATCTTAATTTCCTGCTTGCGGGATCAATGAGCGGTGGGAACATTACCGGCGGGCAGGGGGTTCAAACCCTTGATCCGAGTTTCATCAACAATGTCAATTTGCCGACGTGGCCTGCCGCGTGCGTGCAGCTGTAATTATGAAAACTCATAAATGAGACCGATTAGGTTCCTTTTTAGCTGCTTGAGACACGTTCCGAGCGACTCTGGCTAATTACGGCTGCTGGAGGGTGAGGCTGGGTGGAGCGACGCGCCAGAGTCACCTGAGGCGACTTCGCTGGTGGCGAGAGCGGGAGCGGCCGGCAGGCGCGCGAGTCCCGAGGGGAAAAAAAAGGTTTAATCGCTCGATTCGAGCCGTGTTTGTGTTTCGCTGGATTGCGTTCATAAAGCGCTTTTATGCTCTTAACAGTACTCAAAAGTACTTCACAATATTGCTTCTCGGTGCCGCTCCGCCATCGCCGTCAACACGGGGTTCAAGGACACTTCCGCAAATGGGCAGGAAGAGCCGACGACTCGCCCCGTCTCCTGAGCAACAGCTGCCACGCGCATATAAGTGTGGCCTCCCCTCTGAATGACGACTCCACGCTTTGACCTCCGAATATTAAGCGACTGGCTCCGAAAAAACTTCCCGAGTGTTTCCCATTAAAAAGGCCTTCCTCGTAAGATCAAAATGCGAAGCGCGTATATCACAACATCATTTCAAATGAAGGCAAAAAGCTCACAGTCTTGTCTACTCGTCAGTTTGCGCGCCACAGAAAAAAAGGCGAAAAGCGTCAAGCCTCCGTGTTGTGTGATTTGCTCCCGAGTGAGACGGTGTGGGGACATTTAGGGGAATTTGATTGGACCCGACGGTCCACCAATGGGATCCGTCGTGGAGAGAGAGAGACACGAGTTGCTGAAGACCCTTTTAGTGGCTGAGGCTCTTAGCCCGGGAGCTGCCGCATACATCACCTTCCTAAAAAATGAACGAATCTTACGTTGGAAGTGGCCAACTCTCGAAAGACACACCAATGACGTGCTAACGCTAACGAGCCAACGATTGCGCTGCGCTGCTGAAGGTTTGACGGGAGGATGTCGCCTCATCATTTTGCTTGAACTCGGTTACTTCTGGCCTACGTGGGCAGGTGTCATGTTTAGTTTTACAGGCGGAAAACAACTGGGTTTTGATGAGGACCCCTCAACACGTAATTGGATGCCATTAATCACGGCTTTTCCCTGTCATGACGCGTCAGAAGTAGCTGCGGTTAAAAAGGAGCTGTTACTGGTTGCCTGAAGGCCCCGTGGCCCCGCGCCCGTCTGCGCTCGCTTTGGGTGGCTCAGTGTCGCTGGCCTCGGCCCCACTGGGTCTCAAGGGGGCAGCGGTTTGCCGAGTGGCCGCGGTGGTTCACCGGCTTCGGTGCCTCGTGGGCTCCTGCACGCCGGGATGGGCACGCATGGGATGGGCCCCGGGAAGCTCGACCCGACTCCGAGCCCTGGTGAAGGTCTCACTCATACTTAGCGAATGTCGACATGCGTGTGCAGCTCCACTTGCCAGAAGATAGGAGGACGAGGAGGAGGACTCCATCTCCCCAAAAACAAAATCAGTCACCTTTTGCACCCTTATCCTCACGTGGGAGGTGGCAGGGGGGAAAAAAACACAGCATCCTTCATCAGATTCTACCGGCACCACCTGCTTCCTTAGTGCAAGAGGAAATAAGGCACGAATCTCAAAAAAAAAAGTTGACACTCTTTGTGGTGTTAAAGTATGATGACAAATGCAGACAAAAAAAAAAGGGAGCTATTAATCGAATTCTATCGCGTTGGCTCAAAATTGTCTTCATTGATGTTTTTTGACCTTTGATTTTTATGTCCAACACATACACACGTTGTTTCCGCGACTGTGGCCGATGGGGCTGCTGCTGCTGCCTCGGTGGAGTTTTGTGGGTGAGGTTTCACTGGATTACGTGAGTTGCACAAGCTTTTTGGAGTTTAATAAATAAAAAAAGAGAGAGAGAGATGAGTAATTCTATCCAATCAGGCGCAACAGAGTGCTGAAAGGAGGCTCCAAATGTCTCTTTTTCAAAATGTGTTAAATGTGATTCCGGCAAAGTCAAACAACCTTCAAAACTGCACAAAGGAATGCAACAATGCATAAGGACAAAATTCACAATTCTAAATTCCAAACTTGTTTAACCGTTTGAGGCCAGCGATGCTCAAAATGCAGCCCACCCGCAAAGGCGTCCCCAGTTATTGCACTTCATTATCGTGGTGACTGATTAGCTCTGCGACCACGCTGCTCACCCAACTCCAGTTACTCCATTTAAATTTTTTTCATAGCACTTTTTTTTTTTAAACCAAAAAGAACGGCCCCTTTAAAACTGCAGTCAGGCCACAAGGTGTCACTAGTTGGTCACAGGGTGACCTCTCGCATGGGGTGCTGGTGAACTTTTGTAGCCGACGTGCTAATTGCTAATTCCGCCAACTCCCCTGTGACATTTTGCTCACCATTACGCACACTACGCTCGGCAAACGCTCTCCGAGCTTCAGACGATGGGGTCTACCCGGCTCTCCGTCCCTTCAAAGGTCAGCACTGTCAAGACGGATAGCCATTAGTCAACGACGTAAATCCTCAGGTTACAGTTCGCCAGGCCTGAATGAGACAAGGAAACTCCATGGATTTTCTTCACCTCCTCAAGTGAATCCACTCAATGAATTATTCTTGGCTACATTCAAATGCAGGGTGGGTGCCCTGATATACATCTATAAGCCTCAGTCTGCTTTAAACAAAGTGCTCGTTGGGTCGTCTAACAGTGTCTTAAACGGCTTTTCGGATGGTAGATTGGAGGGCTGGCAGGGGACCGTTTTACACAGCGATTGTCCAGATGTGTGGATGTGAAAGCGCGGCGGAATGAGGCACTTTATCACATTAAGACAACAAAGACTTCATAAACAAAAGAGAGAATCGGGGGTTGGGGGGGTGGGGTGTGTGTTTGCCCTGGACAGGCTTGGGTTGTTTTTCAAAATTTGTCTTCATACAGTCCTGACATGCCTATATGCACGTTCATTTCCCTGCAGCTAATCCCCATGCATACACACATGCTGCACATTTATCAATGCTTAACCCCTCATCGACTCGTCGGCTAAATTGGTCTCGGCCCAGTTTTGCTCTTTAGGCCCCCGCCACCCACTCGCGGCTCTTTTTTACAAGGACCACAATTCAGTCCTTCCAGGATCTCTCAGAAGAGATCTATGCAGCACATTTGCCCCCCCCCCCCCACCCTTGTTTCCTTTTCTTCGCCCCGGACGCAGACACAATCCATCTCTTATTAGGTTCATAGGCGGAAGCAAATGAAGGCTGTTCGTGGTACAACAAGCAGCTGGTGATTGATTCTGAGAACAGAGACACACACACTCAAATAGTTGGTGAGCTTTATATGTGCGTGTAAAGCAATACACATGCAAAATACTGCACTATATAACCTGAAAAATTGAATCAGGTCAACTGGACTTAGTTATGCGTCTGCAAGACGTTTCGCCGCCTTACCCGAGTGGGCGTCGCCAGTTCGTGCCGTTCCCAAGACTAGAAAACGTCTAGTCACGCATAAAATTGCCGATGCATTTAACAGAGTCAGCACTAGGACAAGGGAGAAGGAGTTCAACCGCTCTGCAGAGCAGAGTCATGTGAAGGTAAATAAAAAAAAAGAAAAGAAAAGGCTTCGACGAGGCCACATGAAGGTGCAGGGTGTTCGCACCAAAGCGGCAGTTCTGCGGATCTGAAAAAGAAGTTCAAGTGGTTTTGATAAGCCAGATGACGTACTCGGGACAAGGCCAGCAGTTGCACCGGCTGAGATAATCGAGTGCAAATTCACCAGAGACCTCTGCTGACCGCAGGGCTCCACCCCTTTTCAAGCAGCTTCTCTGGAGATGTGGATATTGACGGATATGGCGAGTGACATACATCACTGCCTGTATTATTCACAATAATCATGATAGCACAGCGAAAGCAGCACGCCGGATCGCCACCATTTTTTACGTTCACCGACAACTTTACCGCGTTAGCCCGCCCCAGACCGGGTTTGCTGACAAATTCCGGGACTATTCGGAAAATTTGAATGCGAAAAGTAACCGCACCAAACCAAAAAAAAAAAGAAACGTATTTTGGCCTGGACCAAATAAAGCAAACTAAAGGACCTAAAACTACAAAAGCTGTAACCATAAATAATTTTATTGAATGTTTAAGGGATTTGAGTAAATATTTTAATTACTGCTACTCGGACTGCAACTTGTGATGCTACCGAACCATACTGGGTTACACACTGAAAGGTGTCCCTCATATTTTGTCATGCGTACGAGGGGGATGACCAAAGGTTTCGGGACACCCCTCAGAATAACCCAGTACAGTTCAGCAGCATCACAAATCCGAGTCCCAATAACAGTCATTCAAAACGTGTCCACACCAACTTCAATTAAAAAAAAAAAGGCGGCCAACACTGCGGGAGCTTCATTCTAATCAAACTTTGGGATTTTGCACTTTGCACTTTGCTCGTGCATTCAGTTTCCCATCTCTTCGAGCGCAGCTGTGCTCTGGGTGAAAAGCTGTCAATGCCAGTGAGCCCACACCTTCCAGAACAACATGGCAATGTTAGTCATTACACAGGCGTCAGGGGAAAAAAATTCCTAAGAATGTTGTCAAGCCCTAACAAGTGCACAAAAAAAAACAAGAGATTCAAAAACACAATATTTGCCTGCTGTCTTCAAAGAACGTCTGATGAGTCAAATTGAGAGGAAACACTTTTGCGCCTTTTTTTTTTTTTTTTTTTTTGCTTCAACTCATTTCTCTTCTGTCTGCTGTTGGTCGTCTCTGGCAATTTCTATGCTTTACCAAGCCTTTTTTTTTTTTTTTGTTCGGACAGCCTGTAAATCCTCTTTTACTTGCCCCTCAATTGTGGAAGAAACGTCATGTCCCACAAGCACGGTTCCGAAAAGATAAAAAAAAACAAACCAACAAATAAATTAAACACTTCACACCACTTTTCCCTCAAGTGAACCACATCTTTCTTGTCTTTTCATTTCCTTTTTTTTTTGTTTTTTTTTTTTTGGTAAAAACATAACTCGCATCCCGGGCACTTCCACTACACTCACAAATTGCTGTCAAAAAAAAAAAAATCTCTGACCTCCTGATTTTTAACATGCTTATTATTTCAATCACACTGTAAACAAGGCTCAACCCACAGTCAAACGCAGTCTGAACAAGCGCGCCAGCCAAAGGCCTCCAGTCTAGCTCGAAAAGCCCTTTGGCATTCAGACGCGGGAGAACATGATGGATGGCGAGGTGCTGAAATACGGCGTTCACATGCATGAACGCGAAGGAGCCAGCCAAAGCCAAAGCCTCGGCTCGACGCTGAGCCGAGTCGAGGCTCCGCACCCTCCAGCAAGCGGAGAACGGCTCAAGCTCCGGTTCAGATGTTCGGCTCATTAATTGGGACGTCAGCAAAACGGATGTCATCATCGCAGCAAGCAACAACAGGCGCGAACGAGAAACTTTTTTTTTTCCGGTGGTGTTTCACGCTGAAAACCTGGACGAAAAAGCTGAACACAATTATACTGTAACCCAAGTTCTGGGATAATATCAAATGTAATACTGTGGCTTATTTGGCAAATCCAACCCAAATTGACGACAGCTAATTATTTGAGGAGCTACCGGGTTGCTCTTGATTCGGCCTCTCTGGAGAAAACATAACCTGGATGTGACTGAGAGTTTCCACAGGGGGGGAAAGAAAAAAAAAATTTCAGTGCATAATCAAATCTCTCGACTTTATTTGACATCATTTTAATAATTTACACATCTACGTCTGAGGGAGGTACAGTACGTGATCCATCACTGACAAACTGCTCTCAAACATCGCGCCAGCAACAACATTACTGAGGTATTGCTGAAATATTGAAAACGGGAAACTCGTGTCCTGTTGTTGCAGATTCTTGCAGGGACATGCGAGGACACGTTTGAGTGGGAGACGCGATGCTTGATTAGTTGTCAACTGTTAAATTAATCAGCATCTATTATGATAAATGATTAACCGTGTTCAGCTTTTTTTTTTTTTTAAAAAGGAGAAATTTGTTATGTGGATAAGAAGCTGGAGCGTACTGTTCTACATTCCAGAGTAATGGAGGGCAACGTATTAACAGAAAGTTAAACACATTAAATACGTTCTGTTATACTCTTGGCCGATATTTGACCTCTGACCTCTGGAGATCCACGTTGTTCTACACCGGCTCAACATCACTGCCTGAAGAACAACAACAGCACAAATTACAACTTTAATTAAAAAAACAAGTGAAAACTCTTCAATTCAAGATTCTTAAAAGTTAATCCTTTGTTTGTTTGTTTGAACTCTTCCATGACAATAAACTGAATGCGTTTTGGTTTTGGACATCTCTGAGAAGCACGCATGGATATTATTCACCATTTTCCTGACATTCGATAGACCAAACAACTAACGCAGAATATAATTAACAGATGACTGACAATAACAACAATTAGTCGCAGCCGACGAGTTTGGACGGCATTTATTTGCAGTCGTGTGGCACACTGCATTAGAGGAGACGTGTCGGCTGCTTGCCTTGCCCCCGACAATACATAAAAATTCAATAACATAACATAGCACATTGTTCATAGCCTTTCCAATGAACCATGTGAGCATTCCCTTCTGACATGACGGTCTCACACAAAACAGCCCGCGATGAAATGTGGCTACGACTTAAAGAACACAATGTTGACCATTGGTTAGAGACAGGAAATGAACACTCATCTGTCAAGTAAAGGTCGGGCGCTACAACCGGGACCTTCGTCCTCTGAGATTCTGAGCCTTTATAAATCGTCACGCTTCATCTGCTTCCGCTGATGACAGACGGAGTCATAACTTTCAGGGCAGCCAGAGGTCCCTGTCAGGTGAACAGTATCGTTTGCCGCTTTAGGCATTTTGGATGGACGCCCATCGCTGCTGGTGCTTTTCTTCCATAGGGAGCCTCATCAGACTAATCTCATCAGTTTATAAACATGCCGACAGATTAGCCAGGATTTAAACCACTAAATTTCTCAGTTAAACCAGATAAAAAAAAAACAGTGGTTCAAAATTCTCACTGGCAAAGGAAACTAATTGCGCATAATTATGGGGAGCGCAGAACCGGGCATCTCCAGCAGACAGGCTTGGTGATAGTGTTGCTGCTGCTGCTGCTGCTGCTGCACCCTCCTCCGCACATATGATTGTCAAACGGCTTGCATCTTCCATCCAGCTTCTTTATTGCGCCCCGCGTCCAGATCTCATCAGCCGCAGTGATTAGTGCTCGAGCGGCGACGGCCAAAAATTAAGTAAAGCCCACAAGCTGGTTCAGACACATGGCCAACTGTTTTCACTGCAGGACAGAGCCAAGATCCCCTCGTAATCATGGTAGTGTGCCCGCGCTCGCTCTTTGGCTGCTGCCACGCGGTCCAATGAACGCCGCGCGGCTACAGTTCACGTAGCATTTCAAAAGTTCCACCTCCGCCCAGCCATCCACCTGTGAGCCCTGCGTCTAAATTCCCCTGAGGCAGTTATTATCTCCCTGCCCCTTACTGTGCTGAGCTCGGCGTTTCCTTGTGGGGAGCGGCGAGGTCAGAGCATTGACCTAAAAAATATCAATACGGTACATCTTGTACATCCTCGTGATATTGCATTCCATGTGCACCCCCCTGACTATTATCAGAATGAAGGCATGGACTGTGATATAAATGAATATGCCATTTAAAGGTGTTATAAATAACAGTGGGACGCCTAAAACGCTCCCAAATGTTGCCGACATGGTTCAAGGCCCCAGAAATATGTAATTTTATTCAAAGTGACCATGTGTTTCATGTTGTTGCCTGTCAATGGCAACATATCCACTTCAAGCTGCGACTGTATACTTATTTTTTTCATTAATTGCAGGGTTGGTGGACTTGCAAGTTAACGTTCAGCGAACATAAGAATCAGTAGTTTTTAGTGGTCTCGTCTAATGGTACATTGACAAATTTACATTAAATTACAAAAAAACTTAACCTTTGATAGCTGCTGCTGGAGCCCCCTTATGATACGTTAGCAGGTTAACGTCACTTTAGAAAATGTTAGCTATAGCCACTCTTGGTGGGCTCATCTAAATAACATTGCATTCACAAACATTTCCTAAGGTAGCCGCTGGTGGACCCAACTCACGATAAGCCTCGTCTCGTCTTCTACCGCTTATCCGGGTCGCTGGGGGCAGCAGTGGCCTGCCGTCCGATCCACATTGCACCAGGGCCCATATGGTTTCTCCTGCAAGTGGTGGGCCTGCTGGAGGACAGACCTATGGCTCTTCCTCTGGCTGGACCTGACCCCATTGGCGAAGGCCCGGCCACCAGGCACTCGCCGACAGGCCCCTTCCCCAGGCCTGGCTCCAGGGTGGGGCCCCGGTATCCCTCTGAGCAAAGCACACTGGTCCACTGATGTTTTTCTTCCCACATGCGTATTTTATGGCCCATTCTTTGTCCGACCCTTCACCCAGGACCAATTTACCATGAGAAACCCAACCAGGGGCTGCTGCCCCCGACAACATAGCTCCTGGGATCATTCCGACACTCAAACCCCTCCAGCACGATAAGTTGATGGTCCACGCTAATGTTAGCCGCAGTAGCCCTTGGTGGTCTCATCTAATGGTACGTTAGCGAGATAACATTACATTAGCAAACATTTGCTACAGTAGCTGCTGGTGGACCCTTCTAACTGGAAGTTGGCTGGTTAATATTATTGAACCAAATGAAAGCTCCATCCGCAACATGTTACTCGTGGCGATTTCATGAGAATGAAATGATGCAGGATGAATAAATGTGGAAAAAAAACAGAACGTAAACAAAACCTCCAATATGTAAACTTGCCCCCATGAATATCCACACTTCATGACATCATCAAACCACATCATTTTCGAATGTTTTGACAAGGGAGAGAATATACACACTCCTGTCCACTCAACACCGCAACGGCACTCAGATCCAGACACGAAACACAAGTTTCAAATCCAGTTTCCCCGACTGCCACTCAGCCCACCGGGTCTCATATCTGCGACACCAAGCAGTGAAAACTGCTCCGCCATTAGAGAGGGAAGAGGGGATGCATGTTGCGCTGACTGGAGTGTGGGCCTGTCAGTCATCCTTAACAGCTGACTTTGGCATTTCAGTCAGGTACAAAAGGTGTGTTTGGTGCCAAAGTACCTCAAGTCAGACAGCATCCAGACAGCGTGCCTGAATAATATTTCATCAGAGTGAAGTGGGAATAACAGAGAGGGGTGGGGGGAGGGAGGTAAACATAGTTCAGGATGTAGCTGCAGTCGTGTTGTTATGACTTTTAACAGAAAGGATACATATGTACGGCTTCAAGATTCTACTCCGCCATCTGTTCAGCGGCTCTAGTGACTCCTGTATTCTTCTCCCACCCCGACACACACACACACACACACACACACACAGACACACACACACACTCTCTCTCTCTCTCGCCAGTCAACACGCCCTTCCAGATTCATTTGCATATAAATAGCTCTTATAAACACCAAAACACACAGCAAGGCAATGGTGCCATCACACAAGATGCCTTTTCCAGAGATGTTATGAGGTGAGTGGCGAATATTACTGAGTGTAAGCCGACTTTGATGATGCCTGGTCCCGCGTGCGTGCATGCATGTTTGCGAGTGATGTCCCCGGCTTGATGAGAAGGCTTTTAGGCTAATTACATGAGAAGTGTGTTCCTATTTGGATGAATTTTAATCTCGGGCTACATGTCTTGTCTGCTTCCCACACGCAGCCAAATTATACGTGCAGACAAACACTGCAACTGTGGGGTGTCTAAATTAGAGTTATTTTAACAGAATAAGCTATTCCCTTGAATATCTGTGTGTGCGTGTGTATTAACTTGATCAAGTCAGTAAAGAACATGATGTTCCGAGCATGACCACCACAGCCTCTTCATGATTTGCTGGCGATAACTCGCTAGCTGACCCTGCATTTCATTTGAATGTCTCAGTTACTTCTTTGTCATAATTGATGGATTAAAGGGGACAATTATAGAGGAAGGTAGCGCCTTCGGCTGTCGTTTTTAAATATTATCCAACAGCGCCCTCTATCCCGGGAAGGTAAGAACTGCGACGCCATATCATTTTGATCTGCTTTCTTGGATTTATGGTCTCTGAATTTATGACTTGCAGAAGTTTGTCTTGATAAAAATTTATCATATTTACTGCTTTAGATCTTCTGAATACCAAAGTGAGCCAAGATGAATAGATGTGCCCTCATCTCACAGTTTCTGTGCCACAAATCATCTTTATACACAGCGGGAGTAGATCATTTTTAGGAATAATTTGATAGTTTGACGTATCACAGCAGTTGAAGTGTAAACAATGAACGGAGTGATGAATTCCATTGAGCTGCTCCAGTTCACATGACCTGATATTGATTGAATGGATGCAAAGGAGCCATGATGTCATCGCTGATACCGGTTTTATTTTGAAAACTCAAGTGAATTTACTGGCCTTTTTCCAGGTTTCACACTCCAGTGTAAAATTAGGGTTACATAAGAGAATTGCACGTAACAAATTTTTTGATTTAAACTTTCACTTTCTGAAGACAGAAATGTCCAACATGTTCCCTCAAAGCAAAATCTGGCTTATAAAAAAAAAACTCAAAACAGTTTAAATGCTTAAATTACAACAAGTTTGAGAATGTGCAACACATTTTTACTCCCCTTACTCTGGGAGGATAGCAAACTTTTTTTAAACTTTGTCATAGTCACTATATTGATCACAGGTTTATTGGTTTGGGAGAAATGCCATTTTTCTATCGCTGAGTCTACCAATAACCAGAGGAAACAGTTCCTGAGGGGAGCATGAATGTCACCAAACATGTCGGCAGGTCATTCTTTGGTTATCATTTCAGTCAAAACCTCACACGCCACCCTCATATTCAGCAGCCCACTGAAGTCAATCAGGTTCAGGACCCAAATCTCCAACATTTTTTTTTTTTTTGCCAGAGTCAGCTGGGTTCGTCCTCTGGAGACTACAAAAATCTGTCAGTCCATTCCACCAGTCGATTTACGTCCGTCTGGCCCAAAGCGGCCGACTGACTGAGAATGCCATCTGTGGAGGAGAGCCTCAGCATGTTAACAATAATAGAAATGAAAATGAAACTACCCGACTAATATGATGTTGATTTTATTGTTGATGAAAATGTATTTAATGGGGTGTAAAACAGCAAGCGACGGGACTTTAAACGTTTGGATGGAGCCACTCAAATTAAAAAGACAATAATGAAATTGCAAGACTAAAAAAAAGACCCCCCCCACCAAAAAAAAAAAAGAAGAAAATATCACTGTGGGTTTTCTCTGGTCTTGGAGGAGCTGCAGTGCTGATTAGATTTACTGCTCAGCATCAGTCCCTTCCAAATGGGTTTTTCTCTGGCGCATACACCGCCCCTCACTCCCCCTCGCCGACCTCCCACCTCCACACGTCTGCTGCCCATCCAGCTGGCTGGGTGGTGTCTGCCGGGCCCTCATCCTCTGGCTCGCGCTCCCCGCCTTAGCAGCAGCAGACAGTTGGTGGGCAGAAAAGAACCCCCAGTGGAGGAGCAAGGTTGGCGGACCCAGCGCGTCCAAGGCGGCGTACCCTTGCAGTGAGACCGGCGGTCGTGGTGATGATGCCTGGAGGCTGCTGCTGATTAGTAAGAGACGAGCTTCCATTTCTGTGGCGGAGGGGCTGAGGGGGTCTGCGCCGTTTTGGCTGAGTGAAGCTTGAGGAACCCGCACCGGTTTGAACACTGCAGTCTGGCGGCTTGATGGACAGCGGCGATGAAAAAGAATCACCTGCTCAGGATTAGTGTGTTTGAATCATTTATACAACACAGAACTATTTGTAAGTGATTGTATTTTGGAAATTTTGGGTATTTTAGAAACAGCTCTATAGTTTAATTGCAGTATGCGGTCCTTAATTAGTACCAATAATGACTTCAGTAAGCTCTGGTTCTGCTTGGTTTCATCTATAACAAGATGTCTGCGCTTCAGTTCTTCAATTAGCTGAGGCTATAAAGCCTGGAGAGCACACTAATCTTCAACTGTGCGGTTTATAGTTGGCTACGTCTCATGTGATTTTTTTTTTTTTTTGACGTGTTTCTTTTTGTGTGTTTGAAGATGAAAGTTCTTCAATAAAAGCCGAAATAAACAACATTGACTTCGGAGGTTGTTTTTTTTTTTTTTCATTGAAGCATGCATCAGCGCTCAGACTTTATAGTTTGAAATGAGATTTTAAGGGAACAGATGGTGCCAGATTTACTTGGGGGAGTAGGTTTTTTTTTTTTAATTTAAGGAAAATGTTTGTTTTAAAAAAAAAAAACTAAAAAGCAAAAACTGCATTTATTCAGTAGCTTTTTTTTAAACATATTTGCATGAACGTGCATCACTTCCATATTAAAAAAAAAAAATCAATCAACTAATCTCTTATCACTTTAAATTGGTTCATTTAGCCTTTCCGGAAGCGGCACTCTGCTCATATCGGGCGCCCCCTGACGGTGAGAGCCGGCAGTGCACCGTCACCCACCCCCACACACACACACCACCACCACCACCACCTCCTCCTCACCGGGCTGACCGTCCCACCCGCCGCCCGGAGGAGCTGCTCCCTCCCCGCTGTCCCAAGTTCACAAACCGCTGGCTGCGTTCAGAAAGTCTGGAGGCTGTTACTCTCTGGCTCACTTACAACTGACTTTTCACGTCGTCTCGTGTCGTTTCCGGACGGACTAGTGATTTACCCAACTTCAACTTTTCTGGCCTCAAACTTTAAAAAAAAAAAAATCTCCCAGCATTGTTTCAGTAATTTTTTTTTTTTTTTTTTTTTTGATGGCGGGGTCCAACCAAGATGGACACGGGCTTGTCTGCCGGTCGGAGACTAGATAACAGCGTCACCCACGCAGTCTAAATGTAGAAATAGTACCCGCTTATCGCCTCGAAGCGGGTCTTTTTTCTTCTTCTTCTTCTTTTTCCTCGTGTGATTAACTGCCGAGCGCGTCGATGTGAAGCCCCGTCATGAGGAGCTTCCCACTGAGGTTTTGGTGAACTTTTTTTTCCCCCCCCTCGCGACCCGTCATGTCGAGTGTGGTCCGCACCCTGAGCCGCTGCCTGCTCCCGGCCGAGGCCAGCCGGGACGCGGGCGGCAGCAAGGAGAGGAGCCGGGAGAGGGACGTCGCGCAGGAGAGGGAGGCGCGGCGCAGGAGCCGCGAGATCGACGCGATGCTCGCCCGGGAGAGGAGAGCCGTCCGCCGGCTGGTGAAGATCCTTCTCCTCGGAGCCGGGGAGAGCGGAAAGTCCACATTCCTCAAACAGATGCGCATCATCAACGGGCAAGAGTTTGATCAGAAAGCGCTGCTGGATTTCCGGGACACTATCTATGAGAATATACTGAAGGTAAGGAAATGTTACTTTTAAAACTAAAAGTTGAATTCAACCAACAAACCCCCCCCCCCCCTCCCCATGTCAGATGATCAGGGATGCAATTTGAAAGTGACTTTGGGCAACAAAGTCCTGTGTGGCTTCAAAGTGGAAACAGTCACTGGATGGTTGAAGGGGGACATTATGAATATTAGTCATTATGAATATCAAAAAGATAATACTGGTTTCATCTTTTTAAGCATAGAGTTGTTACTTCTCTATCATTTGTTGAAGGAGGCTCGATAATTTTGACAAAGCAACGAGCATATGTCAACATATGATTATGGCTTTTCCACTTTTTTTTTTTTTTGGAGTTTTGACTCAAATTAACTCGGTATCAGTTGATCGAGAGCAAAAATGAAGAGAATGGGAACTGCTGTACGTCCTTGTTGCCCTAATATTGACATTTTCCTCCCACAATTGCTTCACACACAGGCTCTCGCAAGCCCACAGAGAGGTTTGTTGACATAGTACATATTTTTATCCTGAAGAGTGTGTGTGTGTGTGTGTGTGCGCGTGTGTGTCTGTGTGTGTGTGTGTGTGTGTCCCTTTGTTTGCTGCCATGGCTGGGCCTCCTTCACCAGCTAACAATACCAGACTATTCCTGAGGGATGAGCACATCCGCTCTGAGTGCCACACAGTCCAGACAAGGATGATAAGAGCCAGCACCCCCCCCACACACACACAAGTCTCCTTCTCTCACACACGAAAAACCAGCATACAGTGGCGGCCCTGTCATGAGCATCATGTCATGAACAGTACCTTCTTCACACACACACACATTTCGCAACCTCCTGACAACACAACAGGAAGCGTGGGAGCAGAACAACTCCTGGAGAGGACATCTCTGATAAGCAGCCCCGCAACGCAAAATGTCCTCTCTAATGCAGCAAAGTGGGGCATGAATTTAATACACAGAAATATGAATATTACATTTCAAGCCTGGAATCCCGTGACACACCCTGGCCCCGAGAACTAATAAAACAACATGTGCACATACTGCAGGTTTTGCCTGATCGAGCTCCCCGAGCCAAGAGCCGTTGGATTCACTGTCAAATAAAAAGAGCCGCTAATTTCTACATTCGAGAACCAACATAACTCATGTGAGCTCACTACAGATGCTTGGGACTGTATCACCAAGGAAAGTGAGGTGCAGAAATACCCAAAATGGTTGGAGGTCATTTCAAACAGTGTCGCCGTGACATAGTTTATCCTCCCGGGAGCACTCGCAAGTCAGTAAATTAAAATATCTGTCTCTCTGGGCATCTCGCTCACAATTAAGAAAAAAAATGGAAGCGATCCATGTCAAGATTTTTTGATGAGTATGAGTGGTGGTATTACTGTACTTCAACTTTCACATTTCCACACGCTGGTGAGCTCATAATGTATCAGCTCGTTCCGGTTGGATGGTACATGAGTGAAGTATTCTTCTCCTGGAGGGCAGGTTTTTTTTTTTTTTTTTTTTTTAATAGCTGCAATATCCTCCCAATTGAAACGTAGTGGATCTCTCATGCATCATTTCATATACATATCCAGATACACTCACTGGCCACTTCATTAGCGAGGAAGGTGTGCTAATATAAGGTCTCGTGCTGCTGCAGCCCATCTGGTTCAAGAGATGCTCGAATGCGCTTTTTCCGTTGTTGCAAGTGGTTAATTGAGTAACTGTTGCCTTTTATAATCAGCTGGAACCAGTCTGGCCATTCTCCACTGACCTCTGGCATCAACAAGGCATTTTCACCCAGAGAACTGCCGCTCACTGGATATTTTCTCTTTCTGCGACCAGCCTCCGTAAAAACCCCAGAGATGGTTGCGTGTGAAAGTCCCAGGAGTTCAGCAGCTGCTGAAATAGTCGGAGCAGCCCGTCTGGCACCAACAACCGTGGTCAAAGCCACTTAAGAATCACCTTTCTTCTCCATTCTGACGCTCGATGTGAACTTCAGCAGATCGTCTCGACCATGCCTACAAGCCTGAGTGCATTGAGTCGCTGCGTTGGGATCGGCCGATTAGATATCGGCGCGAAGGCGCTGCTGAGCAGATGTACCTAATGAAGTGGCGGGTGAGTGTGTCTTTGGACACTTTTGACCAGAACTTGAAGTCGCGTGGGTCCGAACAACGTTTGGCTGCACCACACGAGCCCGAGCCTGCAACCGCCCGCTGCTTGTTTAAGTGGTTTTTTTTGTTTTTTATATGGTATGAAAAAAAAGCAATACTAACAATCCATATTTGGCCACAGTAGACTGACCGAATTAAAAAAAAAAAAAACTCCCACATTGCACGTCGACAGTAAACTGGATGCAAAAACGCCAAACCCTGACGAAGAAAAGAGAGTCTCAAGACTTGATTCATGACACCACAAACCGAATTCTTAATTCAGTGATATTTTAGCAAAATGAGGGCTGAACAGTGTTCAATGCTGTTCGGGGCGTTGGTGAAGGATTAGTCTCACCTGCTTCATATAAAGGGAACCTAATGACAGAGAAAGAGAACAAAGCAGGATGAAAGGAGGGATCCAGCTGAAAGAGAGCACACTGGGGTGTAGCACAATTAGGCTTATGAGAATAAATAGCTTAAAGCTGGAGATGAGGAGCGCTTCTGCCTCGGAATCCCAATAATTATCACTCCAGTGAAAGATAAATGGAATCATTTGTTTCTCACAAATTAAAAGTGTAGCTCAACAGTTGCTCATACCGTCGACACTTCCTCTGTGCTCGTACAAAGGGAGTATCAATTAACATTTAAAAACTGAGACCTTGGGGGAGCCGGGGTCAACTTGAATTTACACGCGATGGTTTGGGATTTTTAGCCCCAGCTTGTGCATGTTTTAGCCTCCGTCTTATTAAGAGTCAAACATCACAAGTTTGATGAGCTTTTATGTTGAGCTGTGCGGTTTGCAGACTCAGTTACTGCTTATTAGTCATATGGCAGGCAGAGGAGCCATTGGTGACATGATGCTAATAACTGCTTACAGTACAAAGGGATGTTTTATGAAGTTACGGTGACATTATAATGTCAGCTGCCACCTGAGGCTGCCGATGCTGATGTCATATCAAACTAGGAAAATATGAGCCTTTGGTTCAGACATCACATTTTAGCCCGAGAGGTCCGATGTTGATCGGACGGGACAAACAATGTCAAACGTGACAAATAGTAGAACTACGGCTGTTATCTGTTAGTTGAGCTGCTTGATTAAATTGTTCGGCCTGAAGTCAATGGAAATGTTGGT
Organism: Dactylopterus volitans; assembly: GCA_901007715.1. NCBI lineage: Eukaryota > Metazoa > Chordata > Actinopteri > Syngnathiformes > Dactylopteridae > Dactylopterus > Dactylopterus volitans. Next base: position 24,731 of record CAAKHG010044882.1, read on the forward strand.
CACAATTTCCCAGGACACGAGGGAACATCAAATGTGTTGTTCTGTCCAACCCAAAAGAACAAAAATATTAAAAATTCAGAATAATGTAAGAAAAAGAAAGGAGGAGGAATTGCCACATTGGAAACACAAAAACTAGCCATGCTACTTTTTTTTTTCCCGGAACAGTAAAGGCCCGAAGAGAACCTGCTGGTAGACTAATGCGGCATGTTCGCGGGCCTTTTCCAATTGCAAAATTCAAACATTCCCAAGTCTTTCATCATTCACGGTGATAAGCATCCACGGAATGTCATGATTTATGAGTTATGGGTTCAAGTAACGACGCATCACCTCATCCAGTTATGCTATGCTAAATCAACGGTAAATGCGTCCACATTATCGGCATGTAGCCGCGACCTGCCTGTGACGGCGTGTGAATGAGAACACTTCCTGGCTGCTAACCAGAGGCAAACATATGCATGCGTATGTTTATTGTCGCGCTGTCAAGCAATTCAATGAATTGAATAACGTTAATCACAGTAACAGGCAATGATTTTGCATGATAAATCACAATTTTAAGGCAATACTATTTACTTGTATTTCCAATACATTGTTGGGATAAAAAAAAATGCTTACCAAACTTGTTAGATATTTCTTTAACTTTTTATAAACTTACAAAAGCAGGTTGAGATGTTCTAGTGAAGCGTATGAGTGCAGTTGTCCTCAGTAAGGTGCCGTCTCACACCGGGGTAGTCGTGCTTTCTCACTGATGTCCAGCGGGCTTCAGTAAGTTGTTGTGGCCTTTACAGTGTCATCCACTTCACGAATTCTTGTAGTAACAGTTGATCGGGAAGGAGGCTTGTGTGAAGGTCTCCTGAGGTGATCTGCATAGTGAAGTATTGACTCTCCTGGTCCTCTACTACGCTGATGGGCCGGCAGTTTATGGACTTCCGTTTAGCTTCGGTGGACTGACAGATCATCACTGCAGGATGTACAACTTCGGTTTGATCCAAACCTCCATTTGGATTCCGGCGGACACTCCCAAAAAAATGATTTGGCTTAGGAATCCATCCATGCTGGGACGAAGCTGGGAGGAAGTTCAAACTTGGTCATCTCTCTCTAAAATCACGGAATCTCGTCTTTGCGTTTTTTTGGGGTTTTTTTTGTCTCTATCTTGAGAACCGCTGATCTGGCCTGGTCAAATTTTCCAAGTGTGTCGCTGAGGGACTTGAGGGAGTGCGTTGTAAAATTTTGTGCAATTTGGACAACATGTAGGCCATCGGGCGGCCATAATGCCATAACAGTATAATGCAGCTGCCGCTCTCCTACCCCTCCTCCCTTTCAGTTGCCGAGTTAGTCACTTGAAAGACTGGAATTGCACCAAAACAACTGCAACTTCTGCATCACGTTCGATATGAATCCACGATTTACTTGGCGAACTGTGGCTCGACGGCAATGCTGGATGTGATGAAAAACGGCGCGCTGCTCCCACGGCAGCGCCCGGCACGATTTACACGCGAAAAAAAAAAAAAAAAAGGCTGCAGCTAAAAGCGCCTCACTCGCAATCCCCCTAAACTGCTTTCGACAGTGTTTTTCTGGCTCTCTAAACTCTGCAAATCTGACTTGCCTTGGCTTATTAGGACGGGACCTTTTGACAGCAGCCGTGTCCCATCAGTCTGAACTCATCCCCTCATCTGGCGCCGCGGCGGCGTCGCTGCTCCGCCCATCCCGTCCTGCTGCAGCTAATTTCGCCGTTTTTACCTTCCGCTTCCTTCCTGCCAATACGGCTGTGGGACGGCTTTTTTTTTTTTTTTTTCCCATTGCGGGCAGTCCGCTTTTCAGACAGCTATGTTTCGAGCGGGCACTGCGATTTGTATTAAAAATATAGTGAATGCATTAATATCCAGTGAGCAGCCGAATCGTGGCGCGTGTCGTTGACTGAAGCCCACTCAGCCAATGTGGCTTGTGATTCTGGGTTGTAAAAAAAAAAAAAAAAAACTGACTTGACTGGACACGACATCCACTACCACCACATGAGCGCGGCACCTGCTGAACATGGGGGCACGCGCCGTGTCGCACTTTGGATCAACAAGGATGGCCTCAATGGTCTTTATGAAAAAGGTTTTTCTGTTTTCCATTTTGGAGCATCAAAGCTATTCTGTCCCCTAAACTTGGGCGAGGCCGCCTTTCTTGACTACATTTGGAGGAGGCTTCGAAAACAGGCCTTGCCTTGTCGGCCCGTTACGGCTTGGTTACGAGTCGGTGCAAAAATTGGATTTGGAGCGTTCGTCCCCTGAAATTGGACACAACTGCCGGCTCGCCGATGAATGGGAGAAGCAGCAGGGAGGCGGAAAAGCTATGCATGCATGCGGGAGGAGAGATTATCAAGGATCAGGCTTCTCATACTCAGATCGCTCGTCTCAATTAATAATGTTCAGCCTGGCTTACGGGCTAAAAAACGTGTAGAAGATTACCTAGACATCAGTCACGACGGGATGTGACTCAAAGCTGGCTCGGAGCGATTTCCTATTGGCGAGTTGCAGTATTTTACATGCTGGCGTTCGATCCGCATGTGTGCCTCTTACTCATGGGGGGAAAAAAAACAACAAAAAAACAGCAGCATCAGCCCTGAAAAGAAAAGTCCTGAATGAGGGATCAGACTTAAAAACACACCATGTCACGTTAGTCACTCCGGGGCAACCAGTCAGACACACACGTGTTCAGAAACCGCATGCGCGCACACACACACACACACACACACACACACAGAGACCCGGTGATAGCAAGACTTCCTGCAAACGGCATCTTAGTCAGAGGGGAAATCTCAATTTAAGTGATCCTTATAATTCTGTTTTTTTTTTTTTTGTTTTTTTTTAAATCTCCATCAATAAGTTTAGGTTGAAACCACGTATTTAGTTTTGGCTTGGTTTTTTTTTTTTTTTATTCACTAGTAAAAAGCTGAATTTCACCAATCATGGTGGAGCAAAGAACATAGTAAACTCCGAGGCACATTCGCTTGTCATTGTGGAAAAACTTTTTTTTTTTTTTTTTTTTTTTTTTTTTTAAACATAGGCTTCGGCGGAGGTCTTCACATTCGAGGCGCTCCGGCTGGGTCAGGATGTGTTCATGTTGCGGGCCTGTAATGCCCATTGAATGATGCTAAGCTCAGTAAATAAACCAGACTGAAACCCGACTCGCGCGCAAAAATTAGGTGGTTATGACTCACGCCGGCAGGCACACATCCTTAAACCCTCTGTGACCTCTCAGACACCTTTGTAGGCATCACTCGCCGCTGGGTTCTGCTTTGTGTCCGTCAGGAAGCAGAGAACTCAAACCAACCTGAGTAATAAGCCATAATTTGGAAACGTGCTTCACCTCAGAATTAAACCAGGCAGGCAGAAGCAGGTAAGGAATACGAAACACTACAGACTAGATGAAAAATAGTTATGAAACACAAGCAAAACTTGTAAAAAAAAGTAAAAAGTGTTGCGTCCAAATTTACTGCAGAAATGAGTGGAAGTAGCCAAAAAATGGATGAAATAATGAGTGATCAATTAGTTTATTCAGTTGAAAATAGCCAATCAGTGAGGTTTAAACAAAGAGAATCGTAGAAATGGAGAACACTGGATGTTTGTCTGTGTGTGTGTGTGTGTGGGTGGGTTGGGCTGATCACAGGAGACCTCCCACACAGATCACTCCACATGGAGAGCCCTCAGAAAACCACTAGCAGTCACACATGCATCCGTGTGTGTGTGTGTGTGTGTGTGTGTGTGTG
>CAAKHG010044885.1:0-13401 GCA_901007715.1 Dactylopterus volitans
CCAAAATATTAGGGACCCCTCCCAGTGTAACCCAGTACAGTCCAACAACAGCGTCACAAACTACAGTCCCAATAACAACCATTCAAACATGTCAACACCTCTCTCACACACATTCAATCACAATCCAACATAAAACTCCTCCTGAAGGGAGAACTGATTGCAGGGCTGTTGTATTATACTCTATGGTGGACACGCGGTGGTCGTAATCTTATGGCTGATGTGTTGTATTATACTCTATGGTGGACACGCGGTGGTCGTAATCTTATGGCTGATGTGTTGTATTATACTCTATGGTGGACACGCGGTGGTCGTAATCTTATGGCTGATGTGTTGTATTATACTCTATGGTGGACACGCGGTGGTCGTAATCTTATGGCTGATGTGTTGTATTATACTCTCTGGTGGACACGCGCTGGTCGTAATCTTATGGCTGATGGGTGAATATGGAAAAAATATCAACATAAAAAATACTAATCATTTTTAAAAACCTGTATTATATCCAAAGTGATCTTAACGATGCGGCAAACTTTTGTCCTGAAATTATTTTTGCCTAAAAAATAAAGATAAGAAAATTAAATTTGACTTCAATGTGTTTCTGTTATTTCAAAATATTTATTTCGCAAGAAACTAAGTTTATAAATATTCATGCCAAAAAATTCAGATTGCTCAACAATTAGCTTGAATTTGTTTCAAGTTTCCTCGTCAAGCGGGTCTTTATTCTTCATCACCAGTCAGAGACAGATTCATTTTCTGCAACAGTGAACGTTTCTCTCATCTTCTCTTCTCAGCCTGCCAATAATGTTGCTTTTCATTGGTTTTGATCTCAGAAGGATGCGCTCAGCATCTTTCATTTATATCTTTATGCGTGTCGCATTTACACGTCCTTCTCTGGCGGTTCGGTGAAGGACGGCTACCGTCGCTCCTCCTGCTACGCCTCACGTCGGCCACTAGATGTCCCTCAAGCATCTACAATTGTTAGTGGACGCTTCAGAGGACTTGTGCTCCCTCGGCGGCGCTGGGAGATCCTGCCAGCTGCAGACTCGCAGGGCTTTTACTAACCCGTTTAACCCCTTTTATGGAGCGGCGGGTGAGTTCAAACATCTCCACCATGTAAGGATGACGAGGGGCAGAGGGGTTACAGACAGTTACTGACAGTTACTGACAGTTATTGACTGTTACCTACAGTTACTGACTGTTATTGATTGTTACTGACAGTTCCTGACAGTTATGGAGTTTTACTGACAGTTCCTGACAGTTCCTGGCTGTTACTGACAGTTAACGACTTTTACTGGCTGTTACTGGCAGTTACTGACTTACTGACAGTAACTGTCTTTTACTGACTGGTACTGACTGTTACTGGCAGTTACTGACTGTTACTGGCTGTTACTGGCAGTGATTGGCTGCAGAGCAGGAGTCCTCTGATGCGTCGAGGTCTTTCTCTCTACAGAAGATGCAATGTGGGACAGATGAGAGAGACGCGTCAGAAGATATAAGAGAGGAAATTCTGGGGAGAAGTGAAGCGTGACGATGAGCAGCTCACTAACACTAACACCTACGCTCGAACCACCACGACTGATTGGACAACTCAGATCATCACAGACCAATCACAAGCCTCTAACCCTGGAGGGATCCCAGCAAAGCTCCTGATTGGTACCATTTACACCAGGACAGCGAACGCAGCGCAAGACGATCTTCATTTGAAGTTTCGATTCTAGATTCAATCTCAACACATATTCAGTCTTAAAGTCTTATTTCAACGTAATTTGCTAATTCTGATAAACTATTTTTTTGGTACATAAAAAAAAAAAATCACACTATATGGCCAAAGGTATGTGGACAAATGCAGAGCTACATAAATGGGAGTTAGATTTATTGTGAGCCCGCTGGTCAAGCGTGACCTCGTCGCCATCCCCAGGGTCCGCCGCAGATTTAATGAAGTGACCTTTCAAATATAAAAATATCAGCTCGCACTTTGCAGGTCCGTTACCTTCCAAAATAACCACGTGGGTGACGTGTCGGTGTTGCTGGTGAGGTCTGGTTCAGTCACCAGAAACTTCTTTTGGGTTGAAAATGTGAAACTCTGCCTTGAAAATCGAAAAAGAGCAACGTTCTCAAATTACAAAATCAGGTGTTCTGTGAAAAGCTGGCGACTTAATGAGGATCTGAGTGTGAAACTCGGGCTGGAAACAGGGTTCCAGCGGCGGATGTAAAGTCTTTGTAAAGTTTCTTCCGGCCTTGAGAGGTCGGTCATCGCCGCCGCACCTGAACGTTACACTCATTTATGATGGATGAACGTTATCTGCCGTTTGCTTTCAGACTGTTCAGCGGATGCCGGTGGATTTGCTGCTGTTCAGCCTCAAGAGCTTCGGTGATGTCCAGCAGTCAACGGTCTGGGGGGGCGGGTCCTCCACACCACACCAGCAAAACCTGCTTTCTGTCCTGCACTACTGTGGTCACCCAAACTGAAAACCCTTTTGGCCATATAGTGGAACTGCAGGCAAATTCCGTGCATTTTCTTAGGTTGATTTTGCACCTTTTCTAAATCAGTGTAGACTTTTAAGACTCAATACAAGTTGCGATGCTCGTTTTTAACAGCGCATGCGACTGCTACTGCAGATGATTGAAGTTTAGATTCTCTACGTCTACTGTGTTCCTGTTACTGCGTGACATACTGGTCCCCGATGACAGTCCACACAGACATGTAAAATGAAAGCCTTGTTTACACTGGCAGGGCAACCTGGGCTTGGCGGCTAAATCCACGGTTGGGGAGCCAGGAGCAGAGTGGATGCCGCCGCCGCCGCCGCCGCCGCTGCTGAGAGCTGAAGCGTCGGCTGCTGTGGGGGGAGCTGCTGGGGGGGAGTTCTGTGTGGGTGCGTTGACGGCCACAGGCAGTGAAAGTGAAAGGTGGACGTCATCGTGGTCTGGATTTACGGCTCCGTTCATGAGCAGTCCCGAGTCCTGATTCCCACTCAGATCTGATGCACTTGGACTGGAGTTCATGCTTTGCTTTGATGTGGTTAAATTTGGCTTCCGAGACGTAACACGGAGGTCCGGCATGTTCAGGGGGGTTGGAATTCCCACGGCTCCAGTGGGTTGTGTTATTACTGCAGAGCTGCGTTGACAAGTGGGCTCGGAGTTGGGGCACGAGGTGGTGGTTTGCACTTCAACAGGAAGTGATTTGGGATTCGGGGCCTCTTCTGAATTGAGACTTTTGTCAGATTCATGCTGTGTTGCAGCATCAAACGTTACATCCCGAGTTACATTGTCATTATTTTCCAATGCTGAGGAAGCAAGTTCCCCAGCAGCCGCATGTGCATCTGCAAAATGGATCTTTGGAACAACATCTGCAGGGTCAAATATGGAGGAGATATGTGGAAATTTCCCAGCAGCACTGAGGCTATTTAAAGCTCCAGGCGATGATGTTGGACCATCTCCAGATGTGAAAGTATCCACTGCTGAGTTGTTTGCAGGTTGTGGCAAAACCTGATCCTCATCATACAACCGGAAGGGGGGCGGAGTGCTGATGGGTTTCCATTTGAGATGAGGGAGCGTGGACACATAGTGGAGTGACTGGCTGGTAGGAAATGTGGAGGATCTTTGGAAGGACTGAGAATAATTTTCCAAGGAGGACCGAGCCGTTGTGGGGCGGGGGATTCCATCAGTCGCCCCCGTGGCCTTTGCCATGTGTGTCGGCAATGCCGACCAGCCAGGCAGGGGAGGGGCCAGGGAAGCGGTGATGAAAGCGGGAAGGGAACCTGAGGAGGTGACGATGGGAGGAGGGATTGTTTGGCAGGTGGGAGAAGTGTGAAGAGAGGGGAGAGGAGGTGTGAGGGTTGCTGCAAGAGAAAGAGAAAGCGTGAAAGTAGAGGGCAAAAGTAGAGGAGCGGTGCTGGCCAAGCGAGGCTGGTGGGGTGATTCCTGCTGCAGCCTCCTGACATCTGGAGTTCGTGGCTGAGGCCTCGTCCTCTGACTCAGGTCTTGTACCTCACTCGCATCTGAGCGCCGGCTCGTGTGTGCTGGCCATGAACTGCCGGGGTGAGCCGGCTCTTCGGTGCTCGTCTGTGGAGAGCTTGAACGGAACGTGGAATCTCGACCTGAGGCGAGCTGGTGGGCCGTGACGCCGGGCCTGATAGATGCCTCATCAAGCGCCTGCGTGCCCACAGAGTCGGTCAGATCACTCCAGGCAGTTTTCACCTGGCTGACCTGAAACAAACCGGAGGCTGTAGGCGGCAGCCTCCACGGATCTCTGCTAAAGTTCAGGCTGGACGTCGGCTGAACTGACCCAGATGAAGATGTCTGAGCAAAGAGGAGAGAGCCCTCAATTGCAGGATGGGTAGAAGCGGAACACCGTGCTATTTCCTCTTCGTCCATCCTCTCTGACATCCCGGTGACTTGCATCACCGTGGCAGCCGGAGGGTCCTCTGAAGACACAGTAAATGACAAGTCGTCAAGGTGACGCCGAGTTGAAAGTAAGTGTGAAGACGAAGGACAGCGGGGACACAAAGACGCAGCATTTCTCCGAGGCAAAGCAGGGGTTCGTTCAGCTTTTGGCAGTGTTGCAAAGCCAAAATCAGGCTCATCAGGCGGACGTGACTCGTCGGGCAGAGCACGGATATGACTCAAATCTCTCTGATCCGGCTGAATCACAAACCGCCCGACTGACAGACTCGCCAGCAGATCCGACCCAGCGTCCAAGAACTGTGACAGAACTGGCTGCCTTTGAAAGGCTAAATTTGGTGAAGGTACCACAGAACTGGTCATCCAGTTCTCTTCAGATGGTGTTGAGGGAGTTGGTTTAATCTCTTTTAAGTAGTCTAAATAAATCTCACTAGATTGCTCTAACAATGCACCTGATCGGGCATCAAGGAGCTGATTATACAGAAAGGACGGCATACGGCTTCTGGGAGGTTCTTCTAAATTGCTAGAAGTCTCCTCCTCTGAGAATAAGTGCAATTCTGGGAGCAGCAAACTATCAACAAATGGCACCCGAGAGCCAACTGGGGCTTTTGAAAAGAGAGGAATCGTCCGCGAGGATGCTGTGTCAACCGTCGTCACCGCCGAATCACTGTGACTGTTTGAGGATGCAGACTGAAATGCCGAGACAGATGGCTGAAACTTCCTCTGCACTCCATCCGACTCTGGCACCACTTCATAATCAACAACACCGTCTGTTTCTGAGAGGCTTTTCTTGGCATGGTGGGAAGAGGAGATGAGGGAGGACTGAAGAGCGACGGCCTGAGGGGAGTAACGAGGAAGGTTAGATGGGATTGGTAAGGAAACAGCGACCGATGATGGAAGAGAGGAGGCGAAGGGAGTTGAAGCGGAGAGAAAGGGGGACAAAGAAGGCAGGAGCAGGCCGGATGAGGAGCAGCGAGGGGCATCAGGAGGGGATGCAAAAGTAGAAGGAAAAACTTTGGGAAAAACACGGGAAGAGGAGAAAAGTGAACCAAGAATGAGGCGAACAGAATGTAGCAGCGTGTTTTCGTCTGAGCTCGTATATGAAACGTTAGTCAGACTATTTCTGGCCACAGAAAAGTCAGCAGCCCCTCCAGGACTGTCGGTTTCATGCACGCTGAAGGAGGAATCAGCGTTGTGAGCTGTGCCTTCCTTCTGTGACGCTGAGGAGGAAAAGATCTGTTTGGGGAAAATGTCTGTGAGAGCAGCTGAGGAGCTTAGCTGCTCCACTGGTGTTTGCTGTATGAAGGGAAGGGAAGTCGCGCGGGGAACGCCGGGGGGTGGGGTTGCTCGAAAAAGCATCGTGTCCAAATGCTCAGTGGCAGTTTCAAGGTAAAAACCTCGGCCTAGCTCTTGGTCCCCTGAACTTGTGAGGCCTACACCGCTGCCGCAAGTTTGAGACCCTGTCAAAGTCTGTGAAAACGTCGGCGTAGGAATCTGATATGTTTCTGGCATCAGCCTGACTCCTGAGTGGCCCGGAGAAAGTTTGCTGCCTGATGCAAAGCCACTCGGTGGTCCTTCCGGGTCACCGCGAAAGTGTGTGCAGGAGGGCGGATGTTCACCTCCTGCCTCAGGAGCAGTTAAGGGGCGCGAGACAGGAGCTGTGGTGGATTCGTGGAAGACTTTTTTGTCGTCAGGAACAACGAAAGCCGAGGTGATGGTGGCGGGGTCGTCCAGGGAGTCATCAAACTCATACCAGCTGAAAGCCACACCTTCCTCCCTCAGCTCCCTCAAATCAGAGGCAAACGGCTCGGTCCCAGATGCAAACTCGTCACTTGGCGCTTCAAGAGGTTCCGTCCCGTTTACCACGGCAGTCGTTTGGTTCCCCCCACTGCTCACGCTCTGCGGTGAGCGCTGTGATACTCCCGGTTTGTTCTTCCTGTTGCTAAGTGATGATGATGATGGCAATAATGATGAGAAAGAAGCTCCAACTCCTGGGGAAGATTCCTTTGTATCCTCAGTGTTATGTAGCCACGAAGATGGTCCCTGAGACAGGGTGGAAACCCTCCATTTAGGAGGGTCTTTAGAGTCCTGAGCGATTGTGGGAGTCTCCTCGTTAGAGACGGGTGGGTTTGAAACGTTTGCCGGCAGCACTGATGTTCGCCCAGTTGCATCCGTCTCTTGTAAAAACCCTGAAACGTGCCTTTTGAACCCAGTTGTCTGAGTAGGCTTAACTGTGGATTTGAGTTCCACCACTGGCTTCGTGATGGGAACCAGCAGCCCAGGTGGAGCTCTGGTGGTGGGGGAACGTTTTCCTGTACTTGGCCTCTTGCTCCCCTGCCAGATAAGAGGGGTGGAGATAAACCCCAGTGAGGTTTTAGAGCTGCGACGGCCCAGAGGCCTGGGGAAGGAGGCGGGGCGTCTCGAGGGAGGAGGAGATGGAGGTCCAGGGACTTGAGCGGCAGGAGATCCGACAGCAGTGGGTCCAAAAACATGCCTTAGTCTTCTCTGATGAGCAGCTAGACCAGGTTCAGGCTGCTGACGGGCGTCACTGCCAGAAGCCTCGGCTGGAGGTTTCACAGCAGTGTCCTTTACTGCCGCCAGGCCGCGGAAAACCAGGAGCCAATGTGGTGAAAGAACAGGTTACAGGTAATAAACAAGAACAATGACACGTACATTGCAGCAAAAACACAACAGTTCTACTCTATGGAGACTGAATGGTTCCTCACACCTGTCAGATTTCCAACAACTGGTGTTAATTGTACCATGATAATGAAAAGATTAAATCACAGAAGTGGAAGACAAACGTGAGCGACTGTCAGAGCATAAATGACGGAAATCTATAAAGGTATGGACCCATTTGTGCTGCGATCCGAGACAAGACCACAAACCACAAACCACTGTGTGGTGATTGAAACAGTTTAATCCATTACCACGTCAACGGATTAAAATGTTAATACCACAACAAGGAGAGCAGTTCTGATTTTCGTGAAACTCACAGAGAACCTCAAAGTGAGTTTAAAACTGATGACATCGAGATTTGATTAAATCTGTTGCCGAACCACCACTTCAAACAGCACAAGAGAGAAAAAAACAAGTCCTTTGCTGAGCGAACAAAAGTCTCAAACTATCAACTGGAATATTTTGACTGAAGATTTTAGTCTCACAGACTGAAACAAACCGAGCATGCGAGTGTGTGTCTCACCCGGAGAGCAGCTACGTCAGCGGCGGATTGGTCGGTTATTGGCGTCGCAGAGACGTTTGTGGAAGTGACCAAAAGAAAAAACAAGGAGGCCGAAGGGGACAAGACGGAGGCCGAAGATTTGGGATGAAGGCTGCGTAACTCAATGTTAGTGGTATCAGTGGAAAAATGAAGGTTTAACTGGAATTTGGGTGGAACGCAGACAGACCTCAAGCTGCTAAAATACAATCACTAAATATTTAACACATTCACAACGTTGACACCGCGACGAGGTCTCCAGCTGCCACGAGGAAATGATTCATATCGCGCAAGTGCGGATACACAAGTATAAATTTAAGAGAGCATGAAAGCTTCCATTCCATATTTAATGAGGCGTAAAAGAGCTGGAAAGTGGTGCGTGCTGCTGCGCTGAGATGAAAATGGAACTGATTAATCGGCTCAACGAGAACAAAAGAAAAAGGGTTCAGCCAGCTTTCTTACCCAGTTTCATCATCATATAAAACGTTTTTATTGGTCCACTGATTCAATTGACTGGCGGGGAATTAAACAACAGTGCCAGCGAGTGAAATATTGAGGCTGTTTATCAATTTCCCATGTTTTCTTATGAAAAAGTCAATAAATGAATCATTAACGAAAATTACAGTTGACACCAGCTTCGAGTGTGTGTGTCAGGCTAACGTTTGTGTGTCAGGCTAACATCTGTGTGTCAAGCTAAAGTTAGCATGCCAGGCTAACGTTTGTGTGTCAGACCAAAGTTTGTGTGTCAGGCTAACGTTTGCGTGCCAGGCTAACGTTTGTGTGTCAGGCTAACGTTTGTGTTCCAGGCTAACGTTTGCGTGTCAGGCTAGCGTGTCTCAGCAGCGGGTGGCGGCTCTTACCATGCGTCGTGGGGTTAGTAGCTGGGTTGTTAGTGGTAGCAGGTGAAACAGTGGAGGAGCTGCTGGTTGTCTGTGGGGCTACAGAGAAGGTGAACCATCGGTCAACGGCAAAAACACATATGCAGCCATCTTGGGGCAGATTATAACAACCACAGATGATAAATGTTATTTTGCTCTTTCTGATCATGGACAATTTAACTGAAACATGAAACACACATTGCTGAATGATGATTGGAGATGGAGAGACGGAGAGACGGAGATGGTCGTGTGTGTGAACCAGCGTATGAACAGGTAGGACATTCTGCAGAAAGACACCGTGAACTTTGCAGAGAGCCACGCTAACCGCTGCTTCCTACTCACTAAGCTAGCAGAGTAGGACACCTGCAGCATATAAAAAGGGTGGTGTCAGTGTTCTCATGAATAGGAGAGGAGCAGAGCCAATTTCCCAAAATTATTTGACAAAGTTGAAGTTTTCTTCAGTGTCTGTCTCTCTGTCATTATTAATCTCGGTTTAAAAAGATAAAAAGGAGTCTCTTCATGGTGAACTGATTGTGCATGATTGGGTTGGACTGGACATTGATACCACGGCAAGACGGCAGCATCTGAATATTTTGACTTCAATATTGCACAACATGAGAAAGTGGAGGTTCATCATCCAGACAGTGGAAGGTCGAAGCTTGAAGCTCAGCAGCTTTGAATGCTAAACGTTGCACCTTTAAGGAGACATTTATGCATGAAACTACACAAAAGGGAAAAAGCTATTAGTCACTAATGTCAGCGATCTGCTGAGCTACAGAGAATCACACAACAATGACGGCGGCAGTGTTGTTGCCGCGCTGTTGTTGCCGCGCTGTTGTTGCCGCGCTGCTTTCTATCCGTGAACAACTTCCTCCTCATGTGCTCATTCAAGGATGAACATCCACTCTGAAGGTCCTTCAGTGTTAAGATCCACACGGGACGTGGCGGGAGAAACCTTCCTCGCTCGCGCTCAGGAGCTCAGAGGAGAGTCGTGATGTGAATATGAATTTCACAGGCCTCATTTATCATTCAATCACACAGGCTTGTGGTAATAAACAGCCGCCAAAACAATACTGCGGCTGCGTCTCATCAGCTTTTTGCTTAATATGCTCTCAATGATAATGCTAACTGAGATGGTGTTGAAGAGGCTGATTATTGTGATGAAGAGCTGCGAGCCGTGATTATTTCACGTTTCAGAATGTTTAATATGGTTTCTTTCGTTTGTCAGAAAAATGATAATTTCCTGTTTGTTCATACACTGTTCAGCCACAGCATTATGACCACTGGTAGGCGAATAACAGTGATTATCTGGTTACCATGACACCTGTCAGTGGGTGGGGCATATTAGGCAGCAAATGAAGACTTTGAATTTTAGCCAACACTGATACAACAACATCGGTTTGCGTTCCAACTGCTCACCATTCACCACTCTATAATTTAATTTGAATGACAATTATAAGTCAGAAGCTGGGGATTATATTTAATCCCATAAAACACGAATGAGGCTTCACCTCCCAACTGCAAACCTGATCAAAATGGTCACTTGCTGTTTTTAAAAAAAAGGTTATTAAATATTGATAATCAGATAATAAACTATCACTTCTGACGACGGTGGTTTTAAAGGACAACTGAAATGCAGCGCGTTCCTGGAAAGAAAGGAAGCGTTGAGTAAATTCTCCTCTGCTAGCTTAAGTCATAAAAGCTCTTGTTAAGCTAGCTTGGTAGCATCTCAGCTCTCTGTGAAATCTTCCCCACCATAAAAATGATCACAATCTACAAACAAAAATACACAAGATACAAAATTTACACAAAACCACAAACAGGGCAGGCCACTGATGTTAGCTAGCAAAAGTTCATCTGGTTAGCTAGCTTACCATGTGCTGTGCTGATGGCTGAAGCAACGTTAGTGGCAGCGGATGCAGGGGTAGCAGCGCTGGTGCTGACGGCGTTGATGGCAGTAGCCATAACTGATTAGCACAGTAAGTCATCAGTTATGTTAGCAAAAAACAAAGGAACACACAAGCACGTGATGGTCATGGGGCCGGCGCTTAGCCAGTTTCAACCACACTCGCAAGACTTTCAGCCTTAATTTGGTTTCCCAAAAGCATCTCAGAGTGAAAAACAGTAATAAAGTAACCAACTTAATCACTGATAATGAATTTCAACGCTATGCTGAGTTGCCAGCGAGTCTAAAGTCACATTTTCCTGGTTTTCCTGGTTTTCCTGGTTGACCAGCCAGTCACTGTCGACAGTGATCAGCTTAATCAGACAGGAATTAGCTTAGCCAGCAAAACCCGGCTAAGTTTTGGATTTCTCACCATGGTGGAGCTCCAGAGATCTGGATGTTAAGATAATATTACAGCTTCGGCCTGTCTGGCTCACTAGTTTAGAATACACAGCAACTCTGCATCACCTCTTTGTGGCATAAACACCATTTTGCAGGGTTAAAGGCTACATTTGAAAAGGCTGTAACCTCAGCTGAGGTTGTAGAATTCAGGGCGACTGCACATGCAGCAACTTCATGAGGACAATGTTTTGATTTGTTCACCTGGCTGTTTGACACTAAAGGCTTCTACTCCTGTAAAAGTCAAGCAGATTGTCAAAAAAAAAACAGACAAAGAATAAAGAAGAAATCCGATTGGTTCATCTGCCATAACGCAGAGTCCTCAGAGTCCGGAAGCGTGTGCTTGGAAACTCCACAGAGAAGCCTGATCAGTCATCTTGTGCACTGGTATTATCACGTTGTATGGACAAGATTAAAATCTCAGATCTCGTATTCTTTCTTTGTTTTGCATGAAAAGTAACAAACTGGCAACTCAGTGCATAAAATATTTGTACAGCCGCACTGAAACGAAAGCGTGAGAGAAATCAGGCCCAGTCCCACATCATGCTCAGGAACCTATTCCATCATTGGACGTCTGGAGATGCTTGCGGGCAACAAAGCCGGGAAGCAGATGGAACCTTACCAGAGGAGGAGGAGGAGGAGGAGGAAGAGGAGGAGGAGGAAGGGTAGGAGGTGCTGGTTGTGCTGGTGGTGGCGGTGCTGATGGTTGGGGTTAGAGGCATGCTAATGGCAGAGGTGGTGGATGGAGATGTAGTGATGGGAAGAGGGACTGGGAATGACAAATCAAAGGATACAACACAACAAGAGGAACCATACGTGGGAAATAAAATGGTTTATGGTGGCGCCGGGAGAACCCCAGGTGCCTCAGGCGCTCTTCACGGACCACCAGAATTTAGAGAATATGAAACCATTTCCCATCATCGGACATCCTTCGCAAACCCTCATTGTCTAAATGAAAGGGCGAGATTTTTGTAAATCCCGGAGAACGTTCATTCGCCACTACAAGTTTTCTGATGGAAAAAGAATGACAGAAAGGTTAATTAACTAATTTTCTTATGAGTAGCTGTAGAATATTTATCTATTCTCCTCACTCAAACGTGCTCATCAGCACAGAACTAGCTGCCTACTCTCCTGGCGGATCATAAGTAATAGGGCAGAAAAAATTAATCAAGGTGGGGGGTCATTTCAAGAGTTGCAAGACAAGTAAAACAGAAAGAACTTTTTTTACTTGTATAAAGATGAAAATGGACAGACCTTTATGGGGTTTTTATGATCAAGCTTCCTCAAACAGAACCATTAAGGATAATTGTTTTTTAGTGATGAAACAATAAAAGACCTTTAATCGTCCTTATTAATCTTAAATTTACAGGTAAGCAAAAGAGAGATGGAGTGTAAAAAATGTTGCGTTGGACAAAAATCACGTGAAAATTAAAAGGGCGCAGCAGATTCTTATCATAGTGGCTGGACGATATTAAATGAGCTGCGAGACAAAAGATATAGAGAAGAAGAGCAGAGTGAAAACGTGGGATCGTTGAGAGGCGAAACGCTGACGCTGGGAGAAACATGGAGGTGAAGTCGGGACGCAGAGGAGCGGGAGGAGGGCGGAGGCGAGGGTGGCTTACCGTGGGTGCTGGCATTAGTAGCGTGGATGGTGTTAGTGGAGTCAGTGGATGAGGTGGCGGGAGAAGAAGCAGCTGGTGGAAGTGACAAGGGAGGAGGGACGAGAGAGAGAAAGATGCTGAGGATGATGAATGGATGAAGCTGAGCGACCAAAAGAACCTTCTCAAGCCTGAGGGGAACTTTTGATTTTCAGCAATTTCCTTGCTGGATGATGGAGAACATGGGAATCCAAACTAGAGATCCCAGCCCACAGTTGCTTCCTTCCATCAACCAATCAGGTACAAGTGAACATTCATAATATATACAGATCAACCAGAACATTACGACCACCTGCCTAATACTGTGTGGGTCCCCCTTTTGACCCGTGGAGGTCTGGACTCCACCAGACCTCTGAAGGTGTTGCTGTGGTATCTGGGACCAAGATGTCAGCAGCAGATCCTTTCAGTCCTGGAGGTTGTGAGGTGGACTTGGACTTCTTGGTCCAGCACATCCCACAGATGCTGGATCGGATTGAGATCTGGGGAACCTGGAGGCCGAGTCAACACCTGGAACTGGTTGTTGTGTTCCTCAAACGTTCCTGAAGCATTGTTGCTTTGTGGCAGGGAGCATTATCCTGCTGGAAGAGGCCACTGCCATCAGGGAATACCGTTTCCATGGAAGGGGGGACATGGTCTGCTACAATGCTTAGGTAGCTGCTACGTGTCAGAGGAACATCCACATGGATGGCAGGACCCAAGGTTCCCCAGCAGAACATTGCCCAAAGCATCACACTGCCTCCGCCGGCTCGCCTTCTTCCCATGATGCATCCTGGTGTCATGTGTTCCCCAGGTAAGCGACGCGCACACACACACACACACACACACACACACACCCTCCTGGTGCTGACAGTGTCCTTTTTTCCCCCCCTCTCTCCTCCCTTTCCTTCCGTCCTCCTCTCAATCGTC
>CAAKHG010044899.1:0-10950 GCA_901007715.1 Dactylopterus volitans
ATAATGATTTCTTCCCGTATGGCAGTTTGAGCTGAGGGATGACTTGATTTTGTGGGTTAAGAGCGAAAGGCCAGAACTCTCTATATAATCTGCTGATTATGATGAGGAAAATTTTGGCATCTTCCACCCAGGTCAAAGGTCAGGTCTCACAGTGGCCTGCATCGTTCTCATGAGCATTTCAGGAGCACCTGGAGGGAATGACTTCATATTTGGCACAAATGTCAACCCGGGCTCAGGGGTTAATTGTTTAAAGCGCATATTTGGCACGTCACGCACGATGTTTTTCTACTCTCGATGCAAGGTTCTCCTTTTTAATTAACGACGGCGTCTGCCTATTAGGAACGAGTGTCCAAACGCGGCAGGAAGCTGGTGGACTACGACTCGGCGCGCCACCACCTGGAGGCGCTCCAGAGCACCAAGAAGAAGGACGAGGCCAAAATCACAAAGGTGAGCGCGCGGGGAAAGTGAGAGCGACGGCCCCGTCAGCGCCGCAGCCAGCTCAGCGCTGAGCTTTGTTGTGTTTAACAGGCGGAGGAGGAGTTCAACAAAGCCCAGAACGTCTTTGAAGAAATAAATAATGAGCTGAGGGAGGAGCTGCCCGTCCTCTATCAGAGGTAAGCCAGCCAATGAGCGTCGTCCTGCCGTAAAACCCATGCCGGAGCTGAAGTGGTTGATGGTTATGAAGGTGAACCACCTCCGGTGAGAAGGTGTGGGTGATGTTGGGTGTGTTGGACTCATGACACACACACACACTTTTTCATTACGTGTGTTTCCACTGACTTCAATTCATGCACAAGACGAGATGAGTGGACATGTCGAAATATTGCACACAAGTTTTCGCACCTGATTGGACAGGTTCTTGATCACCATGGAGATCCGATGTAGCATCCTGCATTAACGAGCTAACCAGCGCGATGAGCCCAAATATTCACATCACAGTAATACATGTAAACCTGCTTTAATTTACATTTTTTTGGACAGTTTTTTTTTAAGAAAATCGCTTAAAATTGTAACACAACAGTCGGCAAGAACTTTGCGAATGTGTTCATCTTTTCCTGATTTACCAGTAATACCGAATCTAAAAATGCAGACACGCAGTCGTTGTTGTGAAATTCCTTAAAACATGCACACACATCATGTCATCATGTACTTTAATTACAGTCAAATCAAACTGCTAAAAGTACTCGTCCAATGGAGAACGGAAAGCGGGGCGCCGGGTGGCAGCACGTGTCTCCAGGATGTGTGAAGCCACTTGAGGCCACGTCGATAAAAGCGCGAGATTATAACCGAGAGCCTTCTGTGTCTTGTGCAGCCGGATTGGTTGCTACGTGACGGTGTTCCAAAACATATCCAACCTGAGAGATGTCTTCTACAAGGAAATGAGTGTGGTAAGACGTTTTTTTTTTTTAATTTTTTTTTTTTATCTCCTCGCTCACACGCTTTAAACAACGCTGATGGGCCATGAGATTATGACCACTTGCTTAAGACTGTGTAGGTCCCCATTTTGATGACAAAACAGCTCTGACCTCTTGAGGCCTGGACTCCACTCGACCTCTGAAGGTGTTGCTGTGGTATCTGGCACCAAGATGTCAGCAGCAGATCCTTCAAGTCCTGGAAGTTGTGAGGTGGAGCCTCCATGGATCGGACTTGTTTGTCCAGCACATCCCACTGATGTTGGCTCGGATTGAGATCTGGGAAACCTGGAGGCCGAGTCAACACCTTGAACTGGTTGTTGTGTTCCTCAAACATTCCTGAACCATTGTTGCCTTGTGGCAGGGAGCATTATCCTGCTGGAAGAGGCCACTGCCATCAGGGAATACAGTTTGTTGAAGAGGATTTGCCCTGAAAGGGTTTTCTCGTGGTCGTGTAGGTGCTACATGCCAAAGTAGCATCCACATGAATGACAGGACCCAAGGTTGCCCAGTAGAACATTGCCCACATGCATCAGTGAGCCTTGGCCTCCATGACCCTGTCCTGGTTCACTGCTTTTCCTTCCTTGGACCACTTTTGATAGGTCCTGACCACTGCAGACCAGGAACACCCCCACAAGAGCTGCAGTTCTGGAGATGTTCTGACCCGGTTGTCAAGCCATCACAGTTTGGTCCTTGTCAAAGTGGCTCAAATCCTCACACTTAAGCATCTTTCCTGCCTCTAACACATCTGCTCTGAGGACAAAATGTTCACTTGCCGCCTAATATGTCCCACCCACTGACAGGTGCCATGGAAACCAGAGAAACGGTGTTATTCCCCTCAACTGCCATAATGCTATGCATTAAAACTCTAACAAATTGATCTTAAATGAAATATGATGGTTTTGTCCATTTGTGCTTATGTTCTTCACTCTGCAGCTCAACCGCGAGCTCTACAATGTGATGACGAAACTAGAGACTCAGCACTCAGGCAAGGCTTTCATCATTAAGGGTCTCAACAGGTGAGGTTGCGTTCTTCTCATCCAAGAACTACCTTGTCTAGTCAAGCAGCGTAAAACATGTGGCAAGAACATGCAGAATTTATCCTTAAATGAACCTTTCATCTTGATGCAGCTCATCAACCAAGTCAAAGAAGAAGAAGTCCTTGGTCATCTCCAATCCAATTCCCTGCAATACAGCGTTCCCAGCTGACCACGTCTCCATCCACGCCTCCTCCCAGAACGGGAAAGACTCTGTGCCGTGTTCTCCTGGTCCTCAAAGCATCTCTGAAGAAAACAGCTTAGCGGAGGAAAGTGGCGTCTCATCGAAGGACGTGAACTCGACAGACTCAGACCTGAGCTCCAGCGGCACCAACACTCCCAAAAGGCAGTCGGCGTGCGTGGACGAGCTCAGCAGCCGCAGCCAAAGTCCGGAGGAGATGGAGGCCGAAGCGGAAGCCGAAGTCGAAGCGGAGCTTGCCACCGACCAGTCGGACGACTCCGGCGTCCCAAAACCCGAGGCTGTAAGTCAGGAGGTGTCCGACCCCTCTGATGACCAGCAAAGTCTTGAGCAGGATCATGAGGCCATGCCAGAGGAGGCCGAGGTCGTGCCAGAGGAGGCCGAGGTCGTGCCAGAGGAGGCCGAGGTCGTTCCAGAGGAGACCGAGGTCGTTCCAGAGGAGACCGAGGTCGTTCCAGAGGAGACCGAGGTCGTTCCAGAGGAGACCGAGGTCGTGCCAGAGGAGACCGAGGTCATGCCAGAGGAGACCGAGGTCATGCCAGCGGAGGCCGAGGTCATGCCAGAGGAGTCCAAGATCATGCCAGAGGAGACCAAGGTCATGCCGAAGGAGGCCAAGCCCAGACCAGTTCCCGCCCCTCGCATCTCCTTCCGCTCCACGGACGGGCGACCTCACCTGCGTGCTGACAAGCAGGGCAAGGCAGAGGCAGCATCCGGGAAGCAGCAGGAGGCGGCGGACGCAGGAGGTGACGCCGACTCCCACAATCCACCTGGCTTCCTCTACAAGGTACACAAACATCCTCAATACACGGTTGCAGTTTGAAAAAAGTGCCCTTTCAGATTAACGGCCAAGTTCAGCTTGAATATCGGGAGAAAAGTCCAACAGTCCAGCTTGTAGCTCGCTGGCCAGTCTTCAGAGAGTCCACATGGAAACACTGCAACACTTAAACATTGACTATTAGAGCTCATAATTGTTCACGTTAACGAGATTCGCATACCTACGATGTTTTTAACGGACGTCCGTCTCCCCATTTCAGTTCCTATTTTTGGCAACATATAATAACCGTTTTCCTTGGGTCGACGTGATGTTTTTGGCGCTCTGATAACTCGGTTGCGACGTTAGCCGGCTGACTTTGGCGCTCTGTCGTCGTGCCTCCAAATTTTCACGATCTGCCAAACCCGTTCGGACTTGTCTCGATCCCTCCTCAAACGAAAGCAGATAAGCCTCGTTTTCTCGAAACGATCCTTCAAAAGCATCAAACATCCGACGGGCAAGCGAGTCATTAAATGGAGAGACGAGCTGCCGTGGGCTTTTTGAAGTGCAACTTTCAGGATTCGAGCAGGTGGGGCGAGGGAGGCGTGCAGCCTAAAAAAAACTCCCCGTACGCCATCCTCGCCGTTGTTGACGCGATGTGTGTTTGACGCCAGGGGGTGGCGCTGGAGAGCCGCGCAGCGTCCGAGGCCGGCCAGCTCCAGTTCGAGCAGGGGGACGTCATCCTGGTGCTCGACGGCGCAGCCGAGGTTCGTGCAGTGACACGTCTTTTTTTATTTTCCTCTGCTGCAAAATTTGCTATTTTATTTTTTTCCTGCACTTTAATCGCAAGTTAAAGCCAGTTTATTCCGCAAATATTTGCCTGTTTTTTGTTTTTTTTTTCCTCACACGACGAGTGTTCTCTTTATCGCGTTCTTGCTGGTTTCCTGTAGCCAAACAGGAAATCAGTTCAGCTACATCAGTTTGACTTTAAAAAAAACAAAACAGATTTTCCAGCACTCTAACACCTGTTTCATGTTTTGCAGCAGGACGGCACATTAAGGGGGATCAGGGAGGAGAGCTGGAACCTGGAGCGGGATCTAGAAAGGCACTCCGGGACCTTCTTGGAAAAACTCATCCGGCCTGTTCAGACCGAGTGAGGCAATCGTCACTCTTCGGTCTGCTTTTCTTTTTTTTTTTTTTTTGTTTTGTTTTTCTCCTCCATCCGCCACATAGTGATTCACACACACACGCGCGCACACACACACACACACACACCCACAGAGACGGAGAGAGAGAGTGAAAGAGAGTGAGCCCATGTGTTTTGGGTGTGCGAGCTGCACAAACAGATCGGCAGAGCACAAGTCCCACGCGGCTCCTCACATGCGATGATGTCGCAACCGGCGGAACCAAAGTGACTGAGTCTTGTGAGTCACATTTGCATCATTACAACAGTATTTTGCTCTCTTTTTTTTTTGTATTTTCAGTCGTCCTATGAAACACTGTGAAACCCCCCCCCAAAAAAAAAAAAAAAATCCCTTTTTTATACGATGATCTTGCTTAAAATTTCCCAATAAAGTTTCCCTAATAAAGTAAAAGAGAGCGTGTTGTTCTGATGTGAAATATTTGCGTTTGGGAGGCGAAATGTTGCGACGCGCGCGGCAGTTCATGTCGTGAGCGGTTAAAGGGAAGCGCCAGAACCTGATGGCGTGTGACACCGACCATCCGCGCAGAATATGGGGTCCATTCAGAGGAACCTGCAGCTGGGTCGCTCACTGAAGCATAAACACTGGAGGGCGGGGGGAAAGGAGGAAACAGCTGGCCTCGCTCTGTCCGACCAAATTCATCCAGCCGCTCTAACGTTTACTAAAATGAACACTTTAAATCCTGCTTGTTTCTTCCATGTGTCGGATTGTTTGGTATCTGGGTGGATCGGTTTCCTGCGCTCCGGCTCTTTGCCCATATTTGCAGTGTAAATGCAAAATTTCAGGTCGTGGCTGAGGCCTCATTTGAGCAAGCGCGAGCTCCCACACCCAGGATTAGCGTTGCAAAATTCCAGGAATTTTCAAAGCTGGAAACTTTCCATGGGAATTTGTGGGAATAAAACAGAATTTTTACAAAATTGAAAGCTGGCCCTCAACTGCCAACTTAAATATAGTTGTGGAAAATATATTGCAGCATAATCTTGGCTAAAACAAGCAGATTTAATGCAAGTAGACTCCTCAGTCACATGCACACAGCACTGCTTACTGCAGAGCTATTGAGGCCACGCCCCCTGCGTGCACTGTGCACGCCTCCATCACATGCACAGGTGATTGCTTAAACCCTGGAGGCCACACTTTTGAGCCCAAGACAAGACTATTGAAGCCACACAGTTATATAAAGTCAAGTGAGTTTTTTTATAACATGGTGTAAATATACTTGATCTATAATGGTATTACTTTTTAACTTGTAAAAATTAAATAAAAACCTATTCATACAGTAGCTAGCTAGCTGGTAAGTCAGGTGCTAAATGTAAGCT
Source organism: Dactylopterus volitans (assembly GCA_901007715.1). NCBI lineage: Eukaryota > Metazoa > Chordata > Actinopteri > Syngnathiformes > Dactylopteridae > Dactylopterus > Dactylopterus volitans. Next base: position 5,918 of record CAAKHG010044899.1, read on the forward strand.
ATTTTTCATTTCATTGACCATTTAAGAGGCTAGCTTATTATAGCTATATACAGTATATAGCTATAGTTTCCAATTTGGAATATTTCAAAAATTCCCCAGCTTAACTTCCCATGGAAAGTTTCCGGAAATGTTCCGCCCCTTTGCTACCCTACCCAGGATTGACTAAAGTGACCAGAATTCAAGGCACATTTTTTACTTCCATAATGATATTCCATGATGGAAATTGTTGCGATATCTGTGTCGGGGAACTGGAACTACAGCCGTTTAAAGGGGTTCATGACTGAAATGCCGCGGTTCCAGTGCGATAATTAAGATGCGATTTCCAAATGTAGCTCTAAAACGGACACGCCAGTCCGTTTAGTCTGAAAAAACGAGACCAAGAAGAGATCACCGCATTCCTGTGGTGCTTCCCAGCGCGGGTCTTCACGCTGACGTCAAACAGCATGAAAGTCGGGTGTCTGAACACTGAGGCCTCGCAGAGCCCAGCGACATCGGGCTCCTCGCACACCTCCGAGAGCCGGGCGGGATTTGGAAGGTCCTGGAGGTGTGACGTGCTGCATCCACCAGGTGTGCCCAGGACCTGAGCTGGAGTACTCGACCCAGCTGAAATGGTTCTGGTCCCTAAAATATTTTCTGTAATATGTTGAGTGGAACTGGCCTTTCCTGGCCGCCGCACATACTCTAAAATCAATCAGCCGTAACATTATGACCACAGCAAGTGAACATTTCATCCTTAAAACCTGATGTGTTGAAGCTTGAGGATTTGAGCCACTTTGACAAGGACCAAACTGTGACCTCCAGACGACTGGGTCAGAACATCTCCAGAACTGCAGCTCTTGTGGGGGGTTCCTGGTCTGCAGTGGTCAGGACCTATCAAAAGTGGTCCAGGGAAGGTAAAGTGGTGAACCCGCGACAGGGTCATGGAAGCCAAGGCTCACTGATGTGTATATTGGGAGTGACCCGATCCAACAGACCAGCTACTGGAGCTCAGACTGCTGAACCAGTTGCTGCTGGTTCTGATAGAAAGGAGTCAGAACACACACTCATGGTGGTTTGTTGTGTGTGGGACCAGTCAGGGTGCCCATGCTGACCCCTGCCCACTACTGGAAGCACCTACAATGGACACGGGAGCACCAGAACTGGACCACGGAGCAACGGGAGAAGGTGGCCTGGTCTGATGGATCAGGTTCTCTTTTCCATCACATGACTGGGTGTGTGTGCGTCGCTTACCTGGGGAACACATGGCACCAGGATGCATTATGGGAAGAAGGTGAGCCGGCGGGGGCAGTGTGATGCTTTGGGCAACGTTCTGCTGGGGAACCTTGGGTCCTGCCATCCATGTGGATGTTCCTCTGACACGTAGCAGCTACCTAAGCATTGCTGCAGACCATGTCCCCCCTTTCATGGGAGCGGTATTCCCTGATGGCAGTGGCCTCTCAGTGGCTGATTGCTGTATAAAGACACGTTGCGTGTAATTTTGGTCTGGCAGTACGACGAGACTTAAGCCAGACTCAAAACTTTTACTACCTTCCACATAACAAATAATTGCAAACAAACCTGCTGATGCAGGTCTTCTATTATTCCATTATACAGTAGATTCCCAGGCTTTTCCAGTTGTCCCGCAGCTGTAACGTGCACCGCGGGGGTTTGCGTTTCCAGCATAACCCTTGGAACATGTTCCTTTTTCCCTCAGGTCGGAGCCAAATCAGGGATCACTCCCAACACCTCACACACTTCACGCCTTGAGGTCATTTACCGTCATTCACACTCGTAAAAGCTTTTTGTCAGAAGAATCCATCAAAAAAAGACAAATGTATTGCTGAGTTACGTAGAAATTTTGAATAATAAGAGGAAGAACGAGATCAAGCTTAAGCACAAAGTTCCCTCCAGACAAAAGTAACAGAACATTAAGCAGCGCCGGTCTCATTAGTCCAGATTGAATACAAAAGTAAACACAAATAAACACCGAACTGCAGCTTCTCTCGGTGACCGGAGTGTACCGTTGGCTTTCGAGTGTGCGTGAGGTCGAGTGTGGACTGAGGCCCGAGTCATGCAGGTGTGGGACACCTCAGGTCGTGTGAAGGTAGAGAAGCTGCTGAATTACGGGAGCCCATTTAATGTCGCAGTTGCTGTGGAAACTGCACGTTCATGACTGAATCTTGTGCTCTGGTATCATGTTGATTCCCTTAAGTGCATGTATGTCTGCATTAAAAAAAAAAAAAAGATCGCAATTTCATAAGGAAACCACCTCCACGATGTTTCTCACTGGAAATTCTTCTAAATGAGATTACATGTTAATTGTAATTAGGGAAAGTTCACCCAAATACACCGATCAGCCATAACATGATGACCAACAGGGGAAGTCAATAATACAGATTGGGTGGGATGTGTTAGGCAGCAAGTGGTTTCATCCTTAAAACTTGATGTGTTGAAGATTGAGGATTTGAGCCACTTTGACAAGGACCAAACCTTGATGGCTTGATGACCGGGTCAGAACATCTCCAGAACTGCAGCTTCTGTAAAGTGTTCCTCGTCTGCAGTGGTCAGGACCAAAGGATCAAAAGTCGTCCAGCAGTGGAAGCGCCAACAATGGACGCGTGAGCATCAGAACTGGACCACGGAGCAATGGAAGAAGGTGGCCTGGTCTGATGGATCAGGTTTTCTTTAACATCACGCGGATGCCCGGGTGTGTGCATGCGTCGCTTACCTGGAGAACACATGGCACCAGGATGCACTATGGGAAGAAGGTAAGCTGACAGAGGCAGTGTGATGCTTTGGGCAATGTTCTGCTGGGGAATCTTGGGTCCTGCCATCCATGTGGATGTTCCTTTGACACGTAGCAGCTACCTAAGCGTTGTTGCAGACCATGTCCCCCCTTTCACGGAAACTGTATTCCCTGATGGCAGTGGCCTCTTCCAGAAGGATAATGCTCCAAAGCAACAATGCTTCAGGAATGTTTGAGGAACACAACAACCAGTTCAAGGTGCTGACTCGGCCTCCAGGTTCCCCAGATCTCAATCCGATCCAGCATCTGTGGGGATGTGCTGGACCAACAAGTCCAGATCCATGGAGGCTCCACCTCACAGCTTCCAGGACTTGAAGCATCTGCTGCTGACATCTTGGTGCCAGATACCACAGCAACACCTTCAGATGTCTAGAAGAGTCCAGACCTCCATGGGTCAGGACTGTTTTGGTGATATAAGGGGGACCTACAGAATCTTAGGCAGGTGGTCATAGTGTTCTGGCTGACTGGTCTGTCATATTCAGTCAACTTATGCCATCTACTGGCTATTATTAGTAAAGCTGGTTGGACATACAAAAATCTGTATAAACAATAGAGGCTACTATATTATTAATATAATTATCTTAAATATTTGAACGTGCTGGTATGATCCTTTGGTTATTTATCATATCAAATATTCCGGATATATATTTGTAATAACGGCCTCCTCTGTGTACATTTGGTACAACATTACTTCGGTGTTCCTTCCAGGAGCCGCTCTCGAGACGCCTCTCTGCTGAAATCGAGCCTTTCAGTGAAATAAACACTTGGATGCAGTGAGACGCCGCGTACCGCGACTCACGTGTGCTGCTTTATGAGGGGAACGCTGTTACGTGATTGGTGCCACGCGAGAGAAAACCCTCTTTGTTAAGACCCTGTTGCCTTTGGCAGGCAGGTACCTCATCGTGACTCACGCTTCTTTTAAATGCGGGGGCCTGTTTTCCGATAGGCTACGAGCACACACACACACACACACACACACGCACACACACTCAGGCGCGCGCACACACGGGTCCGTGAGGAAGCCTATATAGTCACCGACTGTTTGCCTGCCCGCCTGTCAGTCAGCCGTGATGAGAGACAGACGGGAGAACATGGTCGCCTCCCGACGGCTACAACAACATCGGAGCTGTCGGACGTTGATGGCGTTGAGGGTCTCGTCTTGTCCTCTTCCTGCTTGTCTGGCGGCGGGCCTGCTGGAGGACGGACCCGTGTCCCTGCCTTGGCTTGGACCTGACTGGACCCCGTGGGCGAAGGCCCGGCCACCAGGCGCTCTCCCAACAGGCCCCTCCCCCAAAGGCCTGGCTCCAGGGTGGGGGCCCGGTAACCCTCCGGACAGGGCGCACTGGTCCTTTGGTGGTTTTCTTCCCATATGCGTCTTTATGGACCATTCTTTAACTGACCCTTCACCCAAGACCAGTTTGCCATGGGGGACCCTACCAGGGGCTGCTGCCCCCGGCAACATAGCTCAGCATAGATCATTAGGACGCTCAGACCCCTCCACCAGCATGAGGTGATGGTCCACGGAGGTGGGGGGGGGATGTTGAGGGTGAACTATCAAATGCACAAGCGCAGGTGGCTACACGCTTAGCTGTGCTTCAACTGTTTATGCTTTCTCAAATTTTTGCTCAAATACGTTTTTTTCCCCATCGCTTGTTGAGCCTTTTCAGCACGTCTCACTCATCACACACACACACACACACACACACACACCTGATCAATAGATTGTTACTCTTGGACGCGCATCGGTTTACTGAATACTTTTAAAACCGCATCTCCCCCAGGACATTACTGGAATAAAGAAAAAAACAAAACAAACAAAACCATGATCAGAAATGCAATTGTGTAACTGCAAAATGAATCCTGAGGTCAGAACGGAATTGTTGAAGCAATCCTGAGAGTTGCTAAGTTCATGTTAAAAAAGACCAAAAGGGAAAAAATATGTTCATGAAAGTAAGAAACATCTAATCAGCCAATCACATGACAGCAGCTTAATGCATTCAGGCGTGTAGGCGTGGTCAAGAGGGTCTGCTGGAGTCCAAACCAGCATCAGGATGGAGAAGAAAGGTGGTTCAAGTGTCTCTGAAGGTGTCCTGGTTGCTGGTCTGAGTGTCCCAGCAGCTGCTGATCTACTGGGGTTCTCACACACAACCATCTCTAGGGTTTACAGAGGATGGTCCCACAAAGAGGAGACACTCAGTGATGCTCAGTTCTCTGGAAGGAGATGGCTTTTTGGTGCCAGAGGTCAGAG
>CAAKHG010044899.1:11943-25041 GCA_901007715.1 Dactylopterus volitans
TTCTGTGAGGTTTTTTTTTTTTTTTTTTTTTTTTTTGGACGCGTTTTGTGAACTCACTCAACTAGCAAAAGGATCAGCTGCGGAGGAACATTCATTCCTCCGTGTCTGTTTGAATCACCTTTTTTAAATATTTCTCTAAACCAAAATGCGCCATCGAGATGAACGGAGATGTTTGATGTCTCCTAACCTGCTTTGAAATTGCACGTTTCTGCCTCATTTGACCTTTTTTTCCCCCCCAAAACTTTGCTGCATTGCTTCAGCAATTCGACAGCATATTTTCGGCATTTACGTGCCATTTCCAGCAGCATGTGCTACTAGTTCACTAGTCAAAAATTGCTTCGACATGTAAATTTGCATGAGATCTTGGTGAAACCCCTCGACCACATATGAGTATTAGGCCCATTAGGTCCCCCTTTTTTTTTTTTTTTTTTTTTTTGATGAATGGCATTCAAATTGTCATAACATCTCAACATGGCATCATTTATGATCCCAAAATACACCGGTCAGCCATAACATTATGTCCAGTTCACCACAGAATATAATACAACAGCAAGGCAATAAAGAGTTTTAGACAGAATTTTTACTGAATCTGTTTTATAGAAATATTGAAATATTTTTTTGAATGACCGACTCTATTTTGTGATGCTGCTGAGCCGTGCTCGGTGTCCCTAATATTTCGGCACCCTCACTCACATAGAATAGAATAGAATTCAAGTACGAAGCAACGAAATGCAGTTTGCCTCCATCCAGAAGTGCTTCAGCAGAAATATGAAGATATTACAACTATAAGTACATACGGGGGGTTAAATAGGGAGTTATAAATATGAAGTACTATGATATAAGAGTGGGATGACCAAAATATTCAATAAAAATTCCCACTGAGGGGAGAATCTATCGCAGGGCTGCTGCACTGGATTCCGTGGCGAACATGCATGTGGTCATAATGTTATGGCTGATCGGTGTACACTCACTAATAATAGTAATTAAAAAAAAAAAGTCTAAAAAAAATGGTGAAGTTTAATAACTGAGACTTCAATAATTGCAAATTTGCTTGTCTTGAAACTTAAATGAGGCGCGTCCCGGCTGGTTTTTTTTCTCTCCTCGGACGCCACCGTGGCGTTAAAAGCTTATCGATTATCGATTTAATAATCAGTCTCATCACCAGACTCCTCTATGTGCCACTCAAACGTTTAGCCCCGGATTCACTCTCTCTCGCGCTCATTTCTCACCCGTGCGCACAAGCAAACGAGCGTTTACGCAACGCATCTGGCGCAATAATCCCAACATCATAATCCGTTCGTCATGTTATTCCAGGAGCGGACTGTGTGGTAACATGGAGGCTCCTCCCCCCTCCCATCCTTCCCCTCCCCATCCTTCCCCTCCCTTCCACTTCTCTCCCGGACTCCCCTTTTCCCGCTTCCCCTCACTCCACAACTTTCGGGCACCGAGCCTTGCGCACCGTTTGCGCCTCCGCCGCGGCCACTGCGGCGCCTCCGTCCCCCTCCTCCTCTTTACCCCCCACACACCCCCCCTCAACCACCACCCGGCGGGCACCGGCGCGGATGACGCGCCCGCGGCCGTTCGATGACAGAAGAGACGCACCGGAGCAGAGATGCGCACCGTTCCCGGACTCCCAGCGGCCCGCTCCCGGGGGGACCGCCGCCGCCGCCGCGCTGCGGCCGCCTGGCTGATACCTGCCGCGGCGGTGCTGCTGGAGCTCTGCGCGGCGTTTAACCTGGACGCGGAGGGCCGCCTGGTCTTCGCCGGGCCGCGCGGGAGCCACTTCGGCTACTCGGTGGAGTTCTTCGCCAACTCCTCCAGGTAGAACCCGCGCGCGTTCCTGCGTAACGCTGGTTTTTTTTTCCATTTATTTATTTATTTTTTGGGGGGGTAATTCGCCCCAGACGGTATTTACGCACGCGCCAGTCTAGCGGTGCAGGCAAGTTCTACGTTTTCTCGTCATGAAAATGTCTTTTTTTTTTATTATTTTTTTATGAAGTTGTCATGGCATCATTGTGGTCATGACGTCACCAACCTACTCTTTTGATTATTTCAGCAGGGATCATTGATGGAAATGCTGGGATATAAACTAAAAACCTAACCCCTCTCTCTCTCTCTACACACACACACACACACACACACACACACAAACACACTGGATGATTGGAAACAGACACCCAAATCCATGTGTGTGTGTGTGTGTGTGTGTGTAATGGGTATTGGATCAAGAGCACAGAGAAGCGAACATGAACGCTAATCCTCCTCTGAATATGCAGACTAATACAGCAGGGTTTTTTTTTTTGGGGGGGTCGGGTGAAAAGTGCTGAGTCAGATAAAGTCAAAGGTCCAACGGCGTCCTTCTCAGGAGGAGCGCGCATGTCTGTTCTGAAGCTGCCTCACGTGAATGGAACTATAAACGGCGCCGAGGCGGGAAACGTTGCTGCGTGATGCACTTTTTCATTGGTGGTTGTGTGTTTTTTTTTTTTTTTTTTTTTTGGGAACCAAACTTATTTCGACACAAATGACAGCGCCAGCGCACCAGCCCATTGTCCCGCGGAGGCAGCTCCCAAGGTTAAAAACCTCAGCTTCAGACGGGGCAAACGTGGCAGCCATCACATCCGCCATGTCGTCGCCGTCGACATGGCGGCCGGGGGGGCTTTGCGTCGGATTTGAGGCGCGACCGGTGTTTACGGCGTTGTTTTCCGGGCCTTTGGACGCAAGCAGGGTTTGCAAATTACATCCCAGCTTGGTTGTTTGACTCAGGCCTGGCGGGCAGCGCCGATGTTTACCAACCGGTCTTGAGGTCCTTGACGTATCCGCCACATGTCCGGCCGTAGCCAGGCCCCGCGCCAAGGTTTCATTCAATCATCTGCGGGAAGAATTAGGGATTTTCATGGAAACATTTACCCTTTTTTTGGGGGGCGGGGGGTGGGCATTGGACCAGAAGAGCAAGTGAGAACCTTGAAAACTCCGCTTTCCGCCTCAAAGTGGACCTGCGAGGGAACGGCAAAGATCAAGCGACAGCTAAACCGCAGCTGAGACGCCGTCATTCCGCGGGTGGCTTGACAGGCCGCGCTCCACGCCCAGCGCGCGTATGGGTGCGCTCGCCAAAAAAGAAACCCCGGCGGCGGACCGCGACCGAAGCTTTTCCTCCCCGGAGACCACACGCAAACAAGCGGGGCGACGCAGCGCCAGTAAACAGACCCGCGCGGGACAAGGACTCTAAAAACTGAAGGACCTCAAAGACTGAGGGAGACGTCTGCGTCGAGGCGGGGAAGCCGTCGCCCGGCAACGCCGCTCATCCGTCCTGTCCCTCCCACGCGATCGCGACGTTCGTGACGCCACCGGCCGCCACATCAGAGGCTACCCGCCGACGGCGACCTCTCTGACCTCGAAGGAAGTGGCCCTACGGAGGCTTGAAAGTCTGGTGACTCCCTCCCCGGTCGGTCGGGGGGGGGGCCGTGCGGGCAGGTCATGCTACGATAGCTACATCAGCGACGACCAACGTCTTTGGCTCGTTTGCGGTTGTTGCGCACCGACAACATGACCTAAGGGTCCGTTTTTTGTTAAGTTTTAGGACAAAGGAATGGAGATAAAGCATACTGCCTGTCCAGGGATTGACAGTTCTGATGCACGTGACTAGCTGAACCGAGTGGGGTGGGGGGGGCCGGCGGCTCGCGCGGGACTCGTAAAAGTACGTGCCGCGTCTTTGACCTCATCGCCTCGGAGCCATTCCCCCCACCACCTCCCCCCCCCGGTTTGCAGATGTTGAACATGAGTTACGGGAAAGGAATCCCGGCTTCAAGTCCCAACAAACGGCGTCCGTCATCCCGCTGATCCGCATTTGTCGGAGGTTGCTATTTTGGGTTGCGTTTTCCTCGGCGTTCCTCGGAGATCACAGGTTCGCCGGCGGCGGAGCGGGGGTGTTAACAGTTGCGCGCCTTTTGAGAGAGAGGACTGTTGAAAACCTGAACCCTGGTTGCCTGAGTGGCTGCGGAGTGGGTGGTTCACAAGGAAGGCCCACGTAGCCGTGTAAGTATTCCTCTGCTGTGCTCTCCAGAGGGGCTTTTTTTTGGGGGCGGGAGGGTGGTGGATGATGGAGTAGAGGGTGTGGGGGTTGGGGGGGGGAGTCGGGGTCCGTCTGATCCCTGCTAATGTCATCAGTCACCGCAGGCTGAAGCCGCTCAGTCTGGGCTCGGGGCCTCATTAGAGCGGCTGTCTGACAAAAAAAAAAAAAACCTCGAAAGGTGGTTTGCACGTGAACTATACGTACCCGCACACGCGCGCGCAAACACTTATCGGGGCAGCGTTCGGTCCTAGCATCTGTTTTTGTTCTCCAGCCTCCGCACCTTCTACGAGACGGCGCTCTCAGATTAACAAATCCGTGGTGGGCCCCCCCCACCCACCCACCCCGTGTCTGGCGCGAGCTGCGCCTTCTGCCAGCTGCGTTATGCATCCGAAAATATGACTCAGGATTGAAAATAACTGCCTCTTTTACTTGGTTCAGCATCAGAATTCTTTTTTTTTTCTTCTTCTTTCTCCTCTCTCCTTTTCCGCCGTCCAGCACCAGCATTTTGATCGGCGCCCCGAAGGCCAACACCAGCCAGCCCGACGTCACCGAGGGAGGAGCCGTGTTCCTGTGCCCCTGGAGCCGCCCCAACTGCACCATCGTCAACTTTGACGAGCGAGGTCGGGTGTCCTTGTTGAATCTGATCTTTTTTGACGTTTTTGCCGCTCGGAAAAAAGGGTAGGCCCGCTGAACCGGAGGTCCAATGCTCGGCACTCTGAACCCGACGCCGATGGGAGCCCCCCCGCATCGTTTTCATTCTAAAAAAGCCGCTCGCTCCAAAGGGGGGGGCGGTAAACGGTTGAGACGGCGGCGGCGCGGTGAACTCTGAGCTTAGAGAAGGGTACAGGCCTCGAGTGAGGTGGCGCGGTGCTTAACCCGCCGGTCAGTCGGATGGCTCCCTGCCTCTTAGACTCTCAAATCCAGCAGTTCTATGTTTTGATTGAATCTAGCCTTTGATGTTCCTCCTGGGTTTTCCCGGCGGCCCCCTTCCCCCGCTCCCCCCGCCGGGGGCAGTACTTGATCTTGGGGCATGGGCTATGTTTGCTATGCTTCCACAGAGCTGTGATTTCCTGTTGGACCCAGGCCCAGTGTTGTGAGCGCTCTTTAATTAGGGGCAGAGTCGTTAAAGGGGACGAGGACCCCAAAGGACCTGGGCTGCCCCCAGCCCTGCCAGGAAAAGAGAAAAAAAAAACAACAGAAAAATGAAAAAAAGATAATCGCCTCCATCAGAAACTCAGGAAGCGATAAGGACCCTAACGGTTTTTTTTTAGGATCACAGAGTCTAATTTATTGTGCACTCACATCCTGATGTGGACCGGCGGTTTACACAGGCCGAGCAACCGGCCAATGAAAGTTCGGCGCGCATGCATGTCTCACATTTCAGAAAAGCGCCTATTTTGGCGCGCGCCGTATGCTACGCTGATGCTTCCACTCTCGGCCGCCTTGCACCTTCTACGGTAGGCCTCAAGGTTCACGGCGTGTCCGAGGACCCCGCCCAGGCCCCATTAACCACTTACACGTGCACTCAAGCTCACCCTGCTCCCACCCAGGGGCGCGGCGCCGTTCGATCTCGGCGATACCTCCGTTGAGAGCTCGCAGCTGAAGGGTGGAGCTAGACGCACCGCAGTCCGCTGATTGGCCGCAAGCGGTGCAAAGACTTATTTATTTATTTTTCTGGGATGAACGTAGGCATGCCCTCCGTAGAAGCTGCACGTGGAATAAATTATTTTCACAAAGCTTTATTTAGCACCTGACTCAGGACGTTAACGGCCCTCTGAGGTCGGGGACTTGCTTTTGCAGTGAGGTAATTTGGCTCACCTACCTGGCTCAAGTGAGCTTTGTGGACCGGGAATAGGAGCCGTTATCTCGTTTTACGATCTTATAATACCATATAGCAGGAAATAAAGTGGCTGTGCTGCTGAAGTTGCAAAAAAAAAGTGTAATTTTTTTTTGGTGGTAATTTGGCAGGCACACGCAATCACACACGCCGCGTTACGTTTGCTACCCCATCGCCCCGGCGACGAGGCACATGCCATTTGGGTTACGGCGACAACGAGGCCCAAACGCGCTCTGAGCCGCTTGATGTCTGCCACGGCATGGCGGATGGATTAAGACTCGCGGCCCCCCGGGAACGAGGCCATAAAAATATCAGCGTTATAAAGCCAGGAACATGTGGGGAGCGCTCTCATGTCGGAGCCCGACAGTCAAGCGCGGATGATGGGGGGCGGGGGGTCGGGTCTCCGGCTAAGCTAAAATCGCGGCTCCTGACATGGCGGGGTTCCTCCCCCTGTGTGTTTCTGAACGCTCTGCTCTCCGTCTCCCCCGCAGGTGATCAGTATTTCTATATAAACGACGTGAACACTCAGGTGGAGTTCAAGTCCCATCAGTGGTTTGGGGCCACCGTCCGTTCCCACGGCAACAGTATATTGGTAAGAACCGCTCCTCCTGATGGTTTTTGGGCGGGCGCGTCCATGCTCAGCTTGCACTCTTTTACCGGCGGTTTCTTTCGCGTCGTTGATGCGCGCTCGCCGGCTGCTTTTATGGAGCACATCTGCTCAAGCTGCTCGTTGCTGCACTCGTCGCAGCAGCCAATCACAGGGCGGCAGCTCGATGGGCTTTACGCATGTAAGGCGGGGCCAAGATGGTCCAAACCGAGCATCAGAAGAGTGGTGAAGAAAGGTGGTTTAAGTGTCTTTGAGGGTGTCGTGGTTGCTGGTCTGAGTGTCCCAGCAGCTGCCGATCTGCTGGGGTTCTCACACACAACCATCTCGAGGGTTTGGTCCCACAAAGAGAAGATACCCGGCGATGAGAGAACATGCCTTGTTGTTACCAGAGGTCAGAGGAGAATAGAAAGACAACAATTATTCAGTTAATCACTGGATTCAACCAAGGTCTCACCTCCAATCTCGAAGCAGATGGGCGATAGATTTCCCGGCATCGCTAGAACAACACAGACGTATCCCGTCGACTCTTTGCACGTTGCTGCTCCTGGCTCTGCACGCCTACATTGGCAAACGGCGAAAATTGAAAAATGGTGGCCCTCCGCAGGCCCCTGACACAGGCGGGTCATTGTTGTGGACCAGCAGCGTTTCAATGCTACTCTGGAGCCAGTTTTCCTGACCAGATCTTCGGCTGCGGAAAACGCAAAGATCTGGAACCGGTGCACTGAAGCCGCCTCGACTGAAGAGGGTCACGTGGGGGTTACTTGATGTGGCCTACTGAGCAGAAATGTAAAATATTTTTTGCTTCCAACAGAGCTGGAGAGCAGCAAATGCTAGTATAACCCTGCAAAAAAATCCCAAGTTCAGTAATAATGGTTTAGTCATTGTTTAGTTCCCCCGGCCAAGAACATGAGGTTTCCACCGTTCTAATACTGTAAATAATAATTTAGTATTAGCATCATACTTGGGACTGCACATTATTTCATTTAACTGGCACACTGATCTTGTTTTTGTAGTTAAAAAAATAAAAGTTGCCACCTTCTGACCCTTTCTGATGCCGAGTCGTCCTCAGCACCGTCGCGGGGCAATAAAGCCTGACATGGTTTATGTGTCGGGTTACAGTTGCTGAGCCGCGATTGCACAACGAGAGCCAGATGTTCCCGTGGAAGCGGCGCAAAGCGGCGGCGGCGGCGGCGGCTCGTCCAGTCCGCACAAAGAACATGCTTTTTCTTTTCTTTTTTTTTTCCCCCCTCCACGCTACACTGGACGTACCAAACCCGAGGCGGCTCACGTAACGAGCACACGTCGACGCCCCTGCCCAACCCGTAGCGCGCCGTGCCCGCAACTCAGGGCGGCCCGGTCAGTCGAATGGGATCGCGGGACCGCCAAGGACGGCATCGGGAAATGGATCGGGAAATGGACACCCCCACGCCAATTAGGCGTAATCAGACAGAGGGGGCGGCGATTTCGTGGCACTCGGAATGAAGAAAAATATGTGCTGCCGTGTCAAAAAAAAAAAAAAAAGAAGCAGTTGGCGGAACGTAGCAATAGGTCGATTCGGACGTAGCGAAGCCGCTGCTCGGGATATTGCTCCCATTGTTTCCACAAGCGTCTCCCATTCTCGCCTCGGCCGGATCGGGTCGGCTTACGCGCGTCTCTCCGCGCCGCCGCCCGCCGCTCCAGCGTGATTTTGCCGCGCCGTGAGCGCTTCTGCCCTTCGCGGCGCATCTTAACCCTCCCCCCCCCCTCCCGGTGCTTCCCAGGCATGCGCCCCCAGGTATTACTGGAGGACCGAGCACGACACGCCCTTTGCCGACGTCACGGGGACCTGCTACCTCTCTGTGGACAGCCTCAAAACGTTTGTGGAGTACGCCCCCTGCCGAACGGGTGAGTCACTGCGGTAATAGCCAACACCCCGGAGGTGGGTGGGTGGGGGGGATTCAAGGCCATTACCGACCCACAGCCACAACCTCCCCTCGAGAAACAGGCGTGTTCCTTTGTGGTTTTGGTTCAGTGGACCAGTACCAGACTGAATCTCTTTTTTTTGTTCCGTTTCGGTTCCCGCAAAGTCCTGAGATTAAAAAAAACAAACAACAACAACAAAACAAAAAAAAACACAGGTAGTGTTTGCTTCTATCTGAAAACGTATCTCCCCTCTGCTGCCTGGAGTGGAGCCAGTGCAAACACGGGTGCGAGCCAGAGCGAGCTAGAAAAAATGTCCCAAAGGCTCCTCGCCGTGGTCCGCCTGCCTGCCGCTGCTCCGTGCGAGCGGCACGTCGGCGGTATGTCCCAAATTATGCTTATTACGAGGATGCTGACTGAGAAGTGCTGTCATTTTCTAGCTCCATGCCAACGTTTGTTGTTCAGAGTTGGCATAAAGTCTGTTGGCGTGGCACATTCAGAGTATTTTCCACCTGTGTTCCAAGTTTCGGTAAGTTCCACCGAGCAGATGTTAGCTTTTCCCGCCTTTTGGTATCCTTTCGCTGCAGAACGACACGGACCTGCTGGCCAAGGCTACTGTCAAGGCGGGTTCAGCGCTGACTTCACCAAGGTAAGAGCAATATTTTTCCCCGGAGCTTTCCCACTCGCGTAGCGACGCTAAGCCGTAGGGCATCACACCCCGCGGCCTCAGATTTGCAGAGTTTGTTGAAACTCCGCGACCAAAAACTGGTGACACACACACACACACACACACACACACGTATCCCTGAGTTCTGCTCTTGTTTGTGTGCGGCAGGACGGAAGGGTGGTGATTGGGGGACCGGGCAGCTTTTACTGGCAAGGTGAGCCCCGCAGGAATGTGGACCGGCTTCGGATACTTGAGTTCAAAAGTCTCCGGTCTTAGCCTCTAACCCTCCATCAACTGCCCCCCCCCTTTAGGTCAGCTGATATCAGCCACCAAGGAGGAGATAGTCAAGGCCTACTACCCCTCTTACTTCCTGCTGTCGGTTGCCGGGCAGATCCAGACGCGGCAGGTGCAGGGGAGCTACGACGACAGTTACCTGGGTGAGGAGGTGCAGCGTTGCCGCGCGCGGGTCTGGTTCTGCCTCGGTTTGTTCTCCTGCTTTATGGAGAGGAAACATTCGCACACGTTCTCCGCGCTCTGCCGGGCAAATAAAATGCAAATTAAATCGACTGAAAATAACTGCTATCAAAACTGGTGAGAAAAATAACACTTACTGAAAAGAAATAAGTTAGCTTTACAAGTATTTTTTTTTTTTTTTGTAACTTACGTTCACTTTTACAAAAACAATGGAAATACTTACCTTTCTGGAAAAAGTCCCAAACAATACAGTTTAGAAAATAAAATACTCACCCTACTTCCGGGGGTACTCGGACCTTTTCCCGAACACAAGAGTGCTTAGAACATGACACAGAACATACACAGTTTCCTCATACTTTATTAAAAGAGCAAAGCATGACGGCAAAAGGCCACCCCGCCAAAATAAAAGTTTGCGCTTCACTGCTTTGTTGACAATACGGCGCAGCGGCGTCACACCGCCACTGCCATGAAATCCGATGTCCGTTCTTCATCCATTAACGCATGAGGGGATTGGATGACGGCTCCTTTTCAGTACTCAGGAACCAAAAGTACCATATGTGCGTTTAATTACTGCGTCATTACGGACTAACTGTTGCATTTAATTTAGCTGTGTTTCAAACAGAATCTCGAAATTCTGTTGAGCCTCTTTCTCTGCTTGCTGTATCTTTTGTCATAACCAGGTCCTGAAACACAATTAAAAAAAAATTATTTATTTTTTTTAAATATCACAATCTGACCAAGCGTGAACAGAAATGGAAAAAAAATGAAAAATGAAACGTGTGTCATTTTTGTGATTAAAAGCCAGATTGGTAAACATAGAAATAAGGAACAAAAAAAAACAAGTCATGACAAGACTCGTGACACATGACGAACCGGGGACACGTATAAAAATATAGAAACATGATGCCTCTGCCATTGTAGCAGGACTAAGTGTTTTCCTCATTTTAACCATCAAATTTATTAATTTTCTTCTCAATAATAGTCTTTATTGTTGTGAAGACGCAACCTGTGTGAGATTCATCTCATCTCATCTCATCTCATCTCATCTCATCTCATCTTCTTCCGCTTCTTCCGGTTACGGGTCGCGGTGTTTAAGATTCTTAACAATAATATTAATGCTAATAATAATAATGATAATAAATTTAATTCGTAAGCACTTCTACAGATGCTCAAAGACACTTTACAACAGTAAAAATTACAAAATAAATGAAATTAAAAAATAATCAAATAAAACAAGATAAAAGAAACAAAGACAGACTGAGTCAGACGTTAAAAGCTAGTTTGAAAAGGTGGGTTTTGACTTGTGATTTGAAAGCGGCGCCTGCTAAGACGACGAACTCCTCAACTCTCGGGCCTCTTGTCTCCGTGCGTCTGTCCCGCAGGTTATTCTGTGGCCGGCGGCGAGTTCAGCGGGGATGGCGAGGAAGGTGAGGCCCATATTTACAGTGCAAAGTCCCCGGAAACGCATGGCTGGCTGCAGAGTTCTGTTGACCCCCTTCAGATCCGTCTAACCACTGAGCCTCAGCACACATGGCAGTCTTGGATTCGTCCCCTCTTGACCTTCTGCCCCTTATTTCCCATGTGCAGATTTCATCACGGGAGTTCCAAAAGGACTCATGCTGTATGGTTTAGTAAGCAGTCCCGCTATCTTTACTTTTCCCCGCAGCATTGATGACAAATCTTGAGTCAAGTAATCCAGAATCGTCACACATTTTTTTGATTGTGAACCATAAATTTTTTTCTAACAGCAACTTATCTGTCTCTACGTAGGTGTCCATATTAGATGGAAAGGATCTAAAGTCGCTTCTCAACCTGACGGGGGAGCAGGTACGTGCGCATCCACCGGCCGGTTTTCATGTGAGCGCACATCGAAAAAAGTGGCGAGCGTGCAAGAGGGCTGAGGATTAAGATGAAAAGGAATTCGCCCCGCGGAGCGGTGGCGCGCACCGGGGTCGGAGGTCGCGCCTTACATTATGCAAAACTCGGGACTTCAAAAAGCCGTAAATCAAACCCAGAGGCGGGCCGGGGCGGGCCGGGTCGGTGCCGATAATGCCACTCGACTTGGTTCAGCTTTGAAAGGGAAGAGCGGCGCTATTTTTACAAAAGCAAGCGTCACCCGCTTTGACGGCCAGATCTGGTTTTGGCGGCGCCTCGTGAGCCAGCGTGTGCCGGGCGTTTTGTAGTTGGGAAATGTGACCTTTCGACTCGACTTCCCGTGGAAGTTTAAAGCGCAAATAGCTTGCTGCTAACTGCACATTGGTGCGTTTAATAGCTTTGATATGCCGGCACACGGTCAAACGTGGCTTCAGTGCAAACAAACACGGCACGAAGAGATGATGATGGTGCTTTTTGGACATGTTTTCATAGAAAATTCATGTAAAAAAAAAAGCAAACTATGGAAACAGTCGTGGAGACGGCGTGAACACGGGCTGCACGTCGACGTTGCCGACTCGCCCCCTCGTCCGTTCTCTCGTGGCGAGTTTAAGTACAAACACTCGCGTTGTTGCAACAAATCGTTTCTGCGCTCCGTCGTATTCCGCCGTATTTGTTTTGCTTCCGCCTTCGATAAGCTTGCTTCGTTTTCACTGGCTAGCGCGCCGTTCCCATGACGATCCGCGCAGGACAGGCTCGGTTTCCCTCGGTTTCCCTCCAGGATTTACCATCGTAAATAATGTTCAATTCTTCCGATTTTGGATCGGGAGGCTAAAATCACTCGCAACACACCGCACACCCCAGGAGAAACTGCTCCGATAGTCTTCAGAGCCTTCCGGAGCCAAAATCGGCCCGATTATCGTGTAATGTGGACCCGGCTTTAGCTGGCCTGGTGCGCCACAGAGTCGTAACAGATCAACTAACAACATCAGGCAGAATGGCAAGGGTGTTGTTTTTATTACAAATAAAGGCGCCACGTCATAGAGAAACTGAGTGTCCTGTTAGTTTATTGCACCGCGGTCCCTCGTTAATCGCGGGAGTCGCGTTCTAAAAACAACCCGCAATAAGCGAAATCCGCAAAGTAGTCAGCTTTATTTTTTTTTTTACAATTATTATAGCTGTTTTAAGGCTGTAAAACCCCGCGCTACACACTTTATACACTTTTCTCAGACAGGCATTAACATTTTCTCACTTTTTCCTCTTGTTTAAACACACTCAAAGTTCAAACCTTTGTAGAAAAATAAGTACAGTACAGTATTCTGTAATGGCGCCCTACCACTGGGTAACTTCTACCTTATTTTAGCATGTCCAGAAGTTCCAAGTTTTTGTGCGATGGTTAGCATCTTCCTCTGCCCTTTGGGTGCGACCGCAGGCGCCTTTGGCGGTGCAGAACGTTCCGTCGACTTCGTGCGTTTTGTTGGGAAGAAGAAAACTCGCAAACACGCTGCTAGCGATCAAAGATTTACGTAAATCTGGCAAAGCTGAACGCATTCTGTACTGTACAGGAGACACGGCACCGAGGAGGTCGATTGGCTAAGGGGACTGTAGACCGTCAGGACGCAGAACGCGAAAGGTGGACCGCGTTATAGCGAGGGACAGCTGTACTTGAAGAA
>CAAKHG010044924.1:0-13251 GCA_901007715.1 Dactylopterus volitans
CAACTCCTGGTATAAACTGGTAAAACCTGGCGTAAATGTCACTGGTGGAGAACAGAATCAATTGGAAAAACATTTAACAGTTTGTGTGTGTGTGTGTGTGTGTGTGTGTGTGTGTGTGTGTGTGTGTGTGTGTGTGTGTGTGTGTGTGTGTGTGTGTGTGTGTGTGTGTGTGAGAGAGGGCTGTTAGAAGGCTTACACTTCCATTGGCTTTGGTGGACGTCTTGGCTCCACCGAGCGCCCTTCTGCTTTTCCGTTATGTTCTGTTATGGATTTCTAAGATTTTGTGTGTATGTGTGTGTGTGTGTGTGTGTGTGTGTGTGCGCGCGCCTGTAGACCTTAATCATGAAATAATAATTGTATTTGTACGCCAACTTTTACTGTTTAACCAGGCTTTCGCAGAGTTCTCAGCTCATAGAGGCAAAAGCAGGATGGAAAAAAAAAAAATATGAAAGGAAACAGAAATAAATATTAAAATCATCATTGTTCTGTTGATTTTTTTTTTTGTCTCTGCAGTGGACAAAACAATTGCGTTCTATTTGTCAAAGAAATAAGATCGAGGGGTTTTAATCTGGACCAGCTGAGCACAGAATATGTCTTCACTGTGTCCTTTTAAAAAAAATAAAAATAATAATACGGGAGGAGGAGCAGCTGCGAATGAAACGCGACCCCCCCCCCCGCCACAACGGCAAATGTCAAGCTAAGCGCTGCGAGCGACGGCGACCACGATCCGCTCCCGAGGTGACGCAGAGGCGAGGTGACAGGACGGCCAATCACGGCTGAGGACGGCCGCCGGCGGCGGGGGGGCGACCCCGCTGATGTTGGTGGAGTCATAGTAAATTCTGGTTAATTAAAGGCAAAAATAGGATGAAAACAAACTTAGATATGTGCAATCAAAAATGACCTTTTGTTCAGATTATTTCATGTATTTATTTATTTTATTTTATTTTTTAATCTCATTTGCACTCATGTTGAATTTTGATTGAATGTGTATGAGAGGTGTTGACATATTTGAATGATTGTTATCAGGGCTGGAATTTGTGATGCTGCCGAACTGTGCTGGGTTACGCCGAGAGGCGTCCCTAATATTTTGGTCATCCCACTCACATGAATTGGGGAGACCAAAATATTAGGGACATATGATTTAGTGCAGACCGGTTTCATTATGTTCTATGGTAAAAACATGCAGTGGTCATAATGTTATGGCTGATCGTTACGGAGGCTGAGAAGGGTCATTCATACATTAGACTTCCTGTGTTTTCCCAAGATAACGAGTTAAATGTCTCGAGATTTCGAGAGAAAAAAGTTTTGTTTTAGGTAATTAATTCGAGATAGCAAGAAAAACAAACATGGTATGAGGGGCCTTTCCGTCCCACGCGCTTCCCCGAAGCCGAAGCCTCGCTGGCCGTCTCTTTAAACGACGCACGCTGATGTCAATATTACCTGTAACAGCGAGACGTGATGCTATTTTAGCCCCCGATTGAAAAGATAAATGATGCGGTGATCAATAATAAAACGATATTGCTGCACTGAATGACGTTTCCTGCAATGATTTATATAGTTTTGTTTTCTGGAGAGCTCAAACTAATTAGCTCGTTAATTATCTCGAGATCCCGAGAAACCAAAATTACTCGGAAAACAAACGAAATTAACTCGTTATCGCATGACCTTTCTTGGCTTCCGTAAATCGTGGCGCTCTTTGCATGCAGCGTTCTGCCTGTTTTATCTGGACTTTAACATTTAAAGGTTGTTTTGCATAAGAACTCGTGTTCATTCCGTTCACGCACGTGTTTCATAATAATTATAATAATAACGCCATTAAATTTTCTGCCCTTTACATTGAGTTCTCTGCGCATTCACGTTCACCCCGCATAACCCCGGGCTCGCAGAGCGGTCGCCCGGCAACAGCCGAGGCGAAACACAGCGTGAAAAAGAAATGACAAAGACGAAAAGCCGCGGCCTCTGACGTCAGACGCCGGGAAAAAAAACCTTTCACCTGAGCCCTCCGCCGGAGGAGCTGCAGCATAAAAAACTACTGCCTTGAAGGCTTGGTACTGAAACGAGGTCTAGTTGGCATCGCCGCCATCACGCTGTCGTCACTGGACCTACCAACAGACACAGATAGTCTAATAATCGCCCCCTCAAAATGAATGTTACCGCGCAACCAACCTGACATCTCAAGTACGCCACAATTCCGCCGTAATTGGCGCTTCCAAAGAGACTCGGTAAGCGCTGGAAACGTCGGGGCTTTAAGGCGCTCGCCCGCGACAGGCTTCACGATAATTAAATAATTAATGAGAGCCAATTAGGGAGAGAACGTCGCAAACTCCCAGCCTGACGTTGCAAAGCCCCTCGATAAACCCGTTTACCTCCTCGTCCTTGTCATCCTTTTGTGCTTTTGTAAGGCTTCATTGCACTCAGATTTGGTCCAGATTTAATTTTTTTTTTAATTTTATTGACGGATTTTGTCCCATTTTTTTCCGACGTGTCGCCTTCGCTTTTCAATCCCGCACAACGCCGCAAGAAACTCTGAAAAGAAATGATGCCATCGCTTGTAAACCGGGAGCTTAGCAGGCGCCCTCGAAGCTCTTATCTCCGTCGTGATTGCAGCGGCCGTGGCAGCGACAATACCGCCATCGTTTTTTGTTGTTAATTGATTCGGTCCAGGCACGCCGCAACCCCCCAAGGGAGCCAATAAGGGTTGTCCATCAAGCAGCGCTTCAAACCAATGAAAAGCCTCGCCGCAGTCATGCCAGGTCAAGTTCAGCTGTGCCGCATTCGAATTAGACGCCAATGAGCTGGTGCGGAAGGTTCTGAAGAATCCTACATGTCCGAAAAAGGAGGCATCACGAGCCCGCTGTGGACTTTGGAATAATTGATTCCTGGAAAAAAAAAAAAAAAAAAACGGCGATCCCGCAAAAGCTTTTTTTTTCAATGAAAGCAACATGACTAAAGCGGTGACGGCTATTTCGCCTTAAAATTACGATATAGTCAATAGCGGCGGTGAACTCGGTTCAGTGTGCTCGGGTTAGTCTGAGTTACTCGCTGAAGTGATCCGGATCGCTCAAAATAACCGTCGTCATCATAGCACGTGTGTTAAATATATCATTAAATATACCGCTAACTGGCCTTGCGTACTTGGCATTAGCCAGCCAGAGGACTCATGGGATCCGGGTTCATGGAGACCTCGATGATCCATGATTCAGTACAAAGATTCGAATCCTTAACCCGGGTGATTCAGGGCATGAAACACGTCTTGTTGGATGATTTCAAACCGTGAAAATTTGGGTAAACATCTCAGATTACTCGTTGGTACTTGCAAGAACGTGCTGTTGATCCTCGGAGCCAGAACGGTGCCAACCTGCGGCTCTGGAGTTGAGCCGAATAGCAGCCCGGGCTCATTCTCCCGATCGAACTTCGAGATTCATTCATATTTTTCAGTCAGGACGACTTCTGTCACGGAGTACTTTTAGCCGTATTGTGATAATTTGCATTTGGCGGCAGGAAAGCAGCTGAATTATGGCGCCGGTTGATGAAATCTGCCAATCGGACACTGAGCCGGCACCTGAATCGGGGGGCGGGGCTTAGCAATGAGCTCCAAACAGCTGATGTCGGCCGAGCTTGACTGAATGCTCAGCTCCATCAATTTAGGGGGGAAATTATGTCTTACAATGTGGGCCGGATAGAGGTCACCGACGGGCTGGTTCTGGCCCTCGGACCATATTTTGCCCATTAATGATCTAAATCCACAAAGAAACACTTTTTTTTGTTTTTTTTTAATGAAAATTGATTACGATAACGCAGATATCATAACTCACCTTTATGTCTCGCGTCATCTTTGGTCCTTTTTACTGCAACTTAACGGGAGCGACGCTAAAGATGAGCCCGCGTGGTGGGTTCACTTAAAAAATAAAAAATAATACATCCTAGCAGACACTGAATTTCATACATGGCCTCCTCAGCCTCAAACCCGTTAAATGACCTTGTGTCTCTGCTTGCTATTCACTGGCGGTTTTTTGCGCAGGTAGAAGCGCCTCGGGCCGTTACTCCGCTCTCATGGCTGTTGAAAGGACTCGGGACAGTGATGCGGGGCTCCGCCCTGGAGGACCTCGCCGGAGGTGTCAGCGGCTTCAGCCGCGGCCGCCGGCGCGCAACCATGGCAACTTTCCGCGGAGGGAAAGAAAAAGAAAAAGCCGCGCGACCTCAATCTCGCGAGTGGGCCAGCTCCATCTCCATTAATTTCGCGTGGAGAAATTAATTGGAACACGCCAAGGGAGGGCGGCCCGGACGTGAGGAGGAAGCCCCCGACGTGAGGAGCAGGAAGTCCCTGACGTGAGGAGCAGGAAGCCCCTGACGTGATGAGCAGGAAGCCCCCGACATGAGGAGCAGGAAGCCCCCTACATGAGGACCAGGAAGCCCCCGATGTGAGGAGCAGGAAGCCCCTGACGTGAGGAGCAGGAAGTCCCCGACATGAGGAGCAGGAAGCCCCCTACATGAGGACCAGGAAGCCCCCGATGTGAGGAGCAGGAAGCCCCTGATGTGAGGAGCAGGAAGCCCCTGACGTGAGGACCAGGAAGCCCCCGATGTGAGGAGCAGGATGCCCCTGATGTGAGGAGCAGGATGCCCCTGATTCGCACAACTAGCACCTCGGTTGCCTCTCTTGCCAGTTTCATATTTGCATTTCACTCTCTGCCAGGATCTGTGTTTTATTTTGTATGCGTTTCCTGTTTTATTTTGTAGCCTGGGCGCTTCTGCTTCCTGTCTTTTCCCGCCACAGCTGATTGGCGGCCTAACGCGCGTCACCTGTGTCCCGTTCGCCGGCCTATTTGAACGCTGCCTCTCGCTCCCCTTTGCCAGACTGTCGTTGTTAGCTTGCGCTGTTCTCCGTTAGCCTGCTTTGTAAGACCGGTTTTAGTGGGGGGGGTTTTGACTTTAGGGTTCCTGTGTGTTCCATGTCTGCTTTGTTTGCCTGATTCTGCCTGTTTGGAACATTGCCACCTCCGGGATTATTCTTATTCTTATACTGTATTTCTTTATGCTTTATTCTTATTCTTTTTTTATAACTGGCTTGCACTTTTTACTATTTGGTGTTGATGGTGTGCTGGAAAGCTAATTTAATTAATAAAGTATAATTGAATTGATTAAAGAGTTAATTTGTGGATTTAGTTCTTGTGCCATGACTCCATTTTTTGCTCTTGGGTCCACACACACACACCAGTCTTCCCACTTTGAACACATTTTTTTGTTGTTGTGTTTTTACTTTTTTTGGTTCCGTTTGGGTGTTCCACATTTAACATATTTCAATTTTGGTTAAACGTTTTACATTTTTGTTGACTCGAGTGAGCCGGATCGCTTCAGTGAGCAGCCCGAGTCCGTTAAAAAGAACCAGTTTTCCGCTGTAGCTGTAGCTCACCCTGGGGGATTTATCATCCGACTGTATTTGCCATCAACAATGATTGGACATGTACGTGCAAATTGAATCTTCCCCTCTTCAGCGGTTTGATTCATCGCCGAAAGCGGGCAGGCACAAATTGGCTCTGCAGCGCACATGAGGAGCGTCGCCTCGCCCCGACTCCCTCGGGCCGAGGCGCCGCGCCTTAACCCCGCCGAGTCCGAGGTCCTGCGTGCGGCCGCATGAGGTCCGATTCAAAGCAAGTGGGGATGACTGGAAGCTCTTCACCGGTCCAGAGTGACTCGTTTTTGCCGGGATTTGGGATTGCGAACAAAGCAGCGCCGTTGTGTTCCGATCTCGGTAACTGCGCGACCTTCCTCCATGAGAAACTTTTTGATTAATAGGCACCTTCAGCTTTTTGAGCCAGCCTGTTCATCTCATCTCACGGTCTTCCCCTTGTTCCGGTTATAGGTCGCGTTCGTGCTGGAGCCGATCCCAGCTGACAAGGGGTACGAGCGGCGGGGTACAACCCTGGACGAGTCGCCAGCTCATCGCAGGGCCGCATGGAGGACAGACAACCACTCACACTCGTACATACACACCTACGGGCGATTTAGAGTAGCCAATTAACCCTGGCATGCTTTTTGGAAGGTGGGAGGAAGCCGGAGTACCCGGAGAGAACCCACCTCTGCCAACTCTGGGAAGTCAACCTGCCACCTTCTTGCTACGAGGCAACGCTGCTAACCACCGCACCACCGTGTCGTCCCCCTCAGCCTATTCAGTTAAGCTGTTATTGATTTTAGATGTTAAAGAAAGAAAATAGGCCACGTTGGAGAATGAAACCTGCGTCTGGGTCGACACCAGCGGCCGGTTTTGGGCTCTAACCCCCCCGTGAGGACGCACGCATGCGTGGTTTTTTCCGCTGGCAGTGTAATCGCAGGGTGTCATGGCCAGGGGAATCATGACACCCGATAATCAATTAAGACCCGAGTGTCTATCTCAAAGGGCAAACGCAGGATTGATGGCGGCCCAGCGGAGCACCGTCAGGGAGGAGGAGGATCGGGGGAAATATGGCAGGCCGGTGAAGCTGAAAGAAGGAGCAGCGGTGGAACTGGATCAATATTTTGTGGTCAATATTGGGTCATGAATAAAAAACTGGGCTCTTTGTTATGACGCCCTCTAATATGATGGATATGATGATGATGATGATGATGATGATATCGTGCTCGGGCCAATCAGACGCGATCGATACCGGGTGACAAGCCGCTGGGGGTTTGGTTTCGCCCCCCGACGAGGCCTCGCGCTAACGCCCGGCAGCCCTCGCCAAGACGCCCGCGGTGACATCACTGACCGGGGTAGTAATGGAACAATTCAGAGGTATTGATTGGTGGCAAAAAAACAGACAAACAAAAAGCACTTTAAAAAGGTCCAATGTGAAGGATTTTGTGATACTCAGTGGTGACTTTGCAAACACTCATCTCACCCACCAATTAGGGAAGAAGTATGGCGTCGTCACAGCTGATCCGGAGTCCTTACCAGCACCAGGAAGATGGACCATTTTCCACCGGTCCTCAGATCACTGCACTGGCTTCCTGTGAGTCAAAGGATAGACTTCAAAATCTTATTGGTCTACAAAGCACTAAATGGTCTAGGACCCAAATATATACTCGACTTATTAGCTCCATATGAAGGATCCAGACCCCTCAGGTGGTCGGGGACGGGTCTACTGGGTGTTTCCAGAATCAGAACCTGTGGAACAATCTCCTAGCACACCTGAGATCTGCACCAACTCTTCATTCATTTAAATCAGGCTTGAAAACATTATTATTTGCTGCCGCTTATATTTAGATTCAATATGTCACTTTAATGATTTTAAATTATCGTCTTCTACTGGCGTCCATTTTCACCTGCTTTGAAATGTATTTTCTCTGTTTAGAAATCATTCTAATTTATAGTATATTTTAGTCTAAATTCTTTTTTCTCTCTTTTTCTTTGAAATGTATTTCCCTGTTTATAATCATTCTAATTCATAGTATATTTTAGTCTGTTTTTTTCCTCTTTTTCTTTGAAATGTATTTTCTATTTATGTTTCTATTAATGCAATCTTCTGCCTCTGTGAAGCCCTCTCAATTGCCTTGCGCATAAATTGTGCTATCCAAATAAATTTGCCTCGCCTTGCCTACGGTGGCCTACAGGGTCATATGATCGTCAGGTTTTTGGTACTTTAGCTTATCGCGCTGCAAATACGTTTCCAGAATTTTGACAGAATTTTTTACGTGTTTTATTGGGTGGGTGAGACTGCAAGGAGTGTGTGATATCTTTGAGCACACACACACACACACACACACACACACACACACACACACACACATTCGATTGCATCCACACTTTGTTGGCCACTGTCAAAAACAACCTCAATAAAATATATGATATGAAATATAGCTGCCATATGAACCTTTTATGAGGTCCAGGTCAGACTGTGACTCCGGGCTCCTCCAGCAACATTCCGACAAAAAGTTTTTTTTATTGGAGTCTCAAAAAAAAAAAAAGAAAAAAAAAAGTTCAAAAGTCACCGTAAACTCGAAGCGGTCGCGATCCGACTGACTCCTGAGCTGTTCAGCTCCTCTTTTCGGCCTCTTTTAGGTTAATCTAGGGTTTAACGATCATTCCATTCCATTGGTGACTCAGCAGATTTTGCCACCGCCACCTGCCACCAGCTCGGCCTCGGCGTCGGTCCAACGCTTCGGTGTCTCGAGGGCTAACTGGGAGTTAGCCCGTGGTCTGCAACAGCAGCCTGGGGCGACCGTGGCGGTTAAAGGTGGCAGCGCCAGCTGGCCCACCAAGTGTGCCAACATTGCGCCAAACCCACCGACCTCGAACCGCGGATGCGAGGCAGGATGGATCCAGGCTTTCAGATTCTGAGCCGACCTCTCCTGCTGCTGTGCTTCAAGGTTGGAGGAGGTCTTCTCTTTGTGGGACCATCCTCTGTAAACCATTGACTTTTGAACCTCTGACCTCTGGCACCAACAAGGCATTTTCTCCTAGAGAACCGAGCATCACTGGGTGTCTCCTCCTTGTGGGACCATCCTCTGTAAACCCTAGAGATGGTTGTGTGTGAGGACCCCAGTAGATCAGCAGCTGCTGAGACACTCAGACCAGCAACCAGGACACCTTCAAGGACACTTGAACCACCTTTCTTCTCCATCCTGATGCTGGTTTGAGCTTCAGCGGACCCTCTTGAGCACGTCCACACGCCGAGTTGCTGCCATGTGATTGGACGATGAGGCATTTCTGTTGATGAGCAGCCGAACAAGCGCACCTCATAAAGTGGCTGGCGAACGTTCGCGGCGGAAAGCAAAGTCAAGGAGGACGTTGCAACCAAGATTGGTAAAAATGGAGAGGACAGGCTCTGCAGATTGGTAATATTCCCACTCTTATTGCCACACGGGCGCACTGGCGGTTCTAATAATCCCCCCCGGGCGCAGCTTGGCCACGACGAGACGGTTGCAAAAACATGTAAAATACGTTCAATCAAAGCCGGCGTTTGTATGAGGCCTCAGCAGAAATCAAGAGGTGGATTATTGTCCCTGCAACGAAAATGAAAACCATATTTGTGTTCCCTGAGGCCGGCGACACATCCTGGTTGATTGGCAATAAATCTAAACACGGGGTGCCGGGTCGGAGGCATGATTTGACTAAACGGGATCCGCCAAAAGCCGCCCGCCGCCATTAGCGTTGGGCAAAATAACGGATTTCCAGACAGAGCTGGGGGGCCCGTGGATTTTGACCCTCGTCTCTTGTAATGTAATCAGTCCGCTAATGAATTGCTTCCCCGGCCGGTGTGGCTGAGGAATAATCCGGTGAACCGTGAACTCGTCACGCACACATGGGTTAGGGTTATGGCGGATCCGTTAAGACGTACGTGGAAAAAATTCCAACAGGCTGCGTCCTTGAGCAGGAGCGCCGGGCCCCGATGCGCTTGACACGCGTTTGTTGTGGAAGCGGAATGAATAATGAATGCAAGGTAATCAAATTTCACCTCAATTTAACCAACGACCGGGCACAATCTGCATGCGCTCATTTATGCTAACTCGGGATGACCCGGTTGTTGGGTTTTCAAGCCACGGAGGTGACCAAGTCGGCCCCCCTTAGCTTGGTGAATTTCTACTGAGTCCCGGTGCCCGCAGGGTAACCTCCGGTTTAACGGAAATAAGGTTTTCAAAACGTGAAGGTTAAATTCCAATAAACAAACGGGTGGCGTTGTGGAGATCGTGGCGCTCTGAAAAGGAGTCCACCATTTTGCTGTTGATTGTGTGTGTGTGTGTGTGTGACCTTAGCCAATCACCATCGCTAATGCGGTTGCCCCGCCTCTTACCCCTCCCTCCCTCATGGTTGACAGAGCCTGGTCGGATCGCTCGGATGAAAAGCAGTTTAGCGACAGTAACGCGCCGGTAGCGGTAACGGCCTTGTAGCCATGGAAACACTAACAATTTTCTTACTCGTGACTGAAAAAAGTAGCGCCATGTTATCATCGCTGTTTATTTGCAACGCCGTTATTCCCGTCGCCGGTTATAACTTATCGTGTTCTGCAAATGTTGATATTCTCGATGGATTTTGGACATAACTGTCATGAACCCGAGCGCGACGCTAACGCTGCCGCTACCTACTGCTAGCCGATGCTAGCAAATCAGAAACGCTTCAATTATCTGTTATCTGTTAACAAGAGAGCATCTAACTTTTACCCATTTGATAGATTTAGCTGGCCCCGGCGTGGTGGTTTTACAGTGTTCTACCAAAAATGTGCCCACCATTTTTAAGCCAAATCAGCCAAAACATTATGACCGCTGCGTGTTTACCATCGCAGATAACGCCACAGCACCGCAACAAGTCATAGTTTCATGCTGGATTTTGATTGAACGTGTGTGTGTGAGAGGTGTTGGCATATCTGATTGTTATCGGGACCGTAATTTTGTGAGGCCGTGGAACCCCACTGGGTTACGCTGAGAGGTGTCCCTAATATTTTGGCCATCCCACTCATATGCAGTACGAGCAGTGTAAGCCAGTACGGTGCAATCGTTCGAATATGTCAACACCTCCCTCAAAGACATTCGTTGAAAATTCAGGGAGGGGGAGACTTGATTGTGGGGCTGTTGTATTATACTCTAGGGTGAGCACGCGGCAGTCGTAATGTTATGGCTGATAGCTGCATGTCGTTGGTGACATATGGAGACGTGATCTCCACCCGCCCTTTTTTTTTTTAATTATTTTTTGATTTTCATGACAGATGTAAACATCGTCTAATCATACACACACGACCGAAGTGTAAATCATAAGCGTCTTTTCTCAGACCGATGAGGCGCTGAGATACGAGGGCGCCGGAGCGAGAGGGAAAATACCTGCCGAGCTTGGCCCAGCGCCCCCCTGGGCCCCCCCGGCGCCACCCGGGGACCCGGGGTGGTGGTAGGGGGGAGGGGCTTGCGTGGAGTTTTACTGGAAACGCTGCAATTACGCTGTCAAACGAGCCGCCGCAATTAAACCCCGCCGCCCGCGTCACGTGTCGAACCCGTAAAACCCGCCAGCTGTTCCCGAGCGGGAGGAGCCCCGGGAATGAAGGGGAGGAGGGGTGGGGGGGCGGCGGCGCCCTCGCCCCCGTCCTCTGCAGCGCGAGTGACATTTTACATGCGCGAGGCATTTATTTATTTATTTTTTGACTCACAGCTGCCTGCATGTGTGTGTGCATGCGCGTGTGTGTGTGTGTGTTTTTTCCTCTCTCTCTCCCCGAGGCGTGGGCGCGTACGTGCGCTCGCATTTAGCGGGCCTATATTTGAGCGCCCGCGCACATCATGTTTTCTTCATCGCTCTAAATAATTCATCCGCTCGGCTTTTGAAGGAACACCCCTCCCTCCCTCCCTCCGCCCGCCCCCCCCCCCCAACGCGCCGTGACAGTATTTACACGTGTAACGTGGCAACACCGATCACGGCTCGGCTTGACGCGCGAACGTGTCACGGCGGGAGGAGATTAAAAAAAAAAAAAAAAAAAATGGATGTGTTCTAATGAGAAACGACAAACTTACGGGGCTCTTCATTCGTCGATTGGGGGAAGAAAAAAAAAATCCCATTTATGCCAAAATTCCCCCCGCCGGCGAGGTCGGGGGCTTCCGTCGCATTTGCGGCCTGTTTAATCATAAAATTGAAAGTGTTGCTTGAGAAATTACTCGAATTGGAAAGCCGCGTTCGCTCCAACCGCCATAATGGAGAACGCGGCGGGAAGAATAGTAGTGGGGGGGGGCGGGGTCAGAACCGGCCCGGGATGTTCGTGGATTTATTTTAATTTATTTTATTATTTAGCAACAAGACAAAGTGACAACAACAACAACAAATATATATATATATATATATATATATATATATATATATTTAATCAACAAAAATAATTTTGTGGGGGTTAACTTAAATAGATTAAGTTAAATTAAAAAAAATATAATATAAAAAATGTGTATGTGTATATACATACACATGTGTATATATATTTGTGTGTGTGTATATATATATATATACACATATATATACACATACACATATATATATATATATACACACACATACACATAATAGAGAGAAAGAGAAAAAAAAGGAGAATATACAAAAAAAACCAACAAAAAAACGTCCCTCTCACCCTGGTGGGGGGGTATCTGTGTCATCCCCAAGCTCGGGTCCTCTACCAGAGGCCTGGGAGTTTGAGGGTTCTGCGCAGTATCTCAGCTGTTCCAGCTGCTCTTCAACCCTTGGTACTTCTCAACCTTTTCGTGTTCCTTCTTCCTGATGTTGGCATCCGCTGGTGTCACCACATCCATCACCACCGCCCTCTTCTGCTCTTTGTCCACCACCACTATGTCAGGTTGGTTAGCCAGGAGCTGTTTGTCAGTCTGGATGCTGAAGTCCCACAGGACCTTGGCCCTGTTGTTCTTGATGACCTTCTGTGGTACGGCCCATTGGGATTTGGGTATATATATATATATACATATATATCGACATATATAATTTCCTTGAGTCATTGTTATAATATTGATAATATAATAATAATAATAATAATAATAATAATAATAATAATAATAATAATAATAATAATTTAATAAATAAAACGATTATGATGAGGATATGAAATAACAAATCATTATAATATACAACATTATAGCGGACAGAGCGGGAGGCGAAAACGCCAAAAAACCCATCTGTTTTTGGCGCCGTTTTATGTGTTAAAAAAAGATGGCCAGAAAATGTTTCAAGGATCAGTATCGCATCATCTGCATTATAATGTACGAACAATCGGCTCATCGCCTTTTATAATGTGATTAAAAACATATTTATTGAGACATGCTGCGGTACAGATGCACGGAGCCCCGCCCCCTGGAGGTCTCCTCATCCCTCATTGGTCAGCCGGAGGCCCAGCCGAAGTGTGATGGACCCGAGCGTGTCAGAGGAACCGCAAGACGCGACCTTAATCATCGCCGTTCAGCCCCGGACCGCTGCAGACCAGCCGCTTCCCGGTCCCTGCCCCCTTTTCAAAATAAGAGCAGTAACACTCAAAAACAGGGAACTTAAACGCGCCTTCTTTCATTTAAAAAAAAAATTAAAAATTAAAAATAGCTCGCCATCGAGCTGCGCCACCTCAAAGTTTGTTGGTCTGTGCTAGGAGCCCTTATTTTGAAAGACAGGAAACGGAAGCGTCTGTTCCGTAGAGGCTCGTCCACCTTGCGTGATAACAGCGAAATTTTTAATCACGTTAAAACATGAAAAATGAAACTGGTGAACATTGAAGCTGATCCACGTTTATCTCTTCTGACGTGACGGCAAGTCCATGA
>CAAKHG010044929.1:0-10965 GCA_901007715.1 Dactylopterus volitans
CTCTTCTCCTAGCACCTGTTAAAAAACTGGCTGCAGCATTTTGAACCAGCTGAAACCTTCGCATATTACGTCTGCTGATGCCAGAATAAAGAGCATTGCAGTAGTCCAGTCTGGAACTGATAAACACATGGAGGACCTTCTCTAAGTCTGCTGATGAGAGAAAAGGCCTGATCTTAGACAACTAAGCTGGGTAAAATCGGACTGTAGAACTTTGGTCACTTGGGCATCAAAAGACAGGACAGAGTCAAGTGACACCCAGGTTGCGGGCCTCGGTACGGATGTTGTCAGATAGGGCACCCAGATGTCTTTTTGAGTCATTCAATTGCAGATTAAATTTTTGTCCATCCAGTTTTTGATATCGGTGAGGCAGGACATGAGACGTGAGACATCAGGGGTACCAGGCTTTAACGGAACACATATTTGGTGTCATCTGCATAGCAGTGGAAGCTTATATTGTGGTTATTCAAAATTTGCCACAGGGGTAGCATGTAAATGGAGAATAAAAGAGGACCCAAAACAGACTCCTGCGGGACCCCACAAAAAAGATGCACATGGGAAGAAGAAGCATCTCCCAGCGCAATGGAGAAAGACCTGTTGGATAAACAAGAAGAGACCCAGTCCAGTGCAATCTCTGATACCAACAATGTTCTTCAGATGGCTAATCAGGATATTATGGTCCACGGTTTCAAAGGCTGAGCTGAGGTCAAGGAGAAGTAAAAGAGAACATTGGCCTGTATCGGCAGCTGGCAGTATATTGTTAGTGACCTTGACCAGAGCAGTCTCGGTGCTGTGTGAGGAGCAGAAGCCTGATTGAAATTTTTCAAATAATTGATTGGTGTTCATAAAAGAAACAATTTGCTTAGAAACAACTTTTTCTAAAATCTTTGATAAAAAAAAGGCAGTTTAGAGATTGGTCTAAAAATACTTAAAACTAGGGGATTTCAGGAGGGTTTCTTTAAAAGTGGGTAAACAGTGGCATATTTAAAAACGGACGGAAAAATACCAGTGGACAGAGAGCAGTTAATGATTGCTAAAATATCTGGACCGACCGTCTGGAGTACAGCTTTTTAAAAACAAGTAGGAATACAATCTGAAGGACAAGTAGAAGATTTTGAGTGCTGAACAGTGCTTTCCAGTGTCGATAGGGAAATTTCATTGAAATGTGTGAGGGTTGTGGATGGGCCAGGGCCAACATCAAGTTCACTGAGTGTGTTGTCAAAGTGCTGCCTGATTTCCAGAATTTAATATTAAAATAATTTAGGAATTCCTGCTTGACAAGTTGGAGGTACAGTAACAACATTTACAGTTTTACAAAGGATTCTGGGATTATGACTGTGATTTGCAATTAATTTGGAGAAGTATAAATTCCTAGATGCTTTGATTTTACACTGATAACTGAACATTAATTCTTTTAAGGTGGCAAGTGGGGCACTTAGATGGTCCTTCTTCCATTTACGTTCTGCCCTCCTGCGCAGTCGTTTTAAGATCTTAACTTCTTCATTAATCCAAGGTGAAGAAGAGGGTTTCCGCTTGTTTTTAATCTAAATGGAGCTATTGAGTCTAAGATATTTGTGCAAGACCTGTTAAAAGCATTAACAAGTTCCTCCACAGGGGGGACATGTTGTATACTGGGAGGCATGTTAAAAGTTGTTTTAGAGGCAGTGAAGGCTTGGCAGAAACGTGGAATGGAGAGGGTATTTAAGGGGCGAGAGATATTTACATTATCCACATGGAAACCTAGTGAGAGCACGAGGTCATGCACGTGACCTTTGTCATGGCTGGGGTGCTTCACATATTGGGTCAGGTTAAAGGAATCTAAGATAGGTAAAATCAGACGCAAGAGAAGATGAGGATGGACAACAAACATGGATGTTAAAATTACCAGCAATAAGAACTCTTTCATATTTGATCAGAATTTCTGATAAAAAAGTCTGAGAATTTGGGGGATCTGTAAATTAAAACGCATAAAACAGGCCTTTTTATTTTTTTTAAATAAACTAAGACAAGGTCGAATGGAGAACAACTAAAAGTATTCTTACATATTGCAGCAAATCCCCCTCCACGGCCTGTAAGCCGAGGTTGTTGGAAAAATGAGTATTCAGGGGGTGATGACTCAGTGAGAGGGGCACAGTCATCAGGATTCATCCAGGTCTCAGTGATTATGAAAAAGTCAACGTTATTAGTGATGATAAAATCCTGGCAAATCAAAGATTTATTGGACAGGGATCTGACATTGAGAAGACAGAGAGTGGCTGATTGGTCAACAGGAATTGAGGAAGTAGTGTTAACTGAGATAAATTTATTTCTGTGTGGATTGTGAGAAGATTTTGGTTTTGTATAAGGCCTATCAGTTATCCTGACCGGAATGAGAGAGTTAGTGAAGGTGAGGAAACTACCACCAGCAAGACCTATGTGGTCTGAGGCTGGGCTATAACAGCCAGGAAGCTGGACAGGGTCATGCTGGGGAAACTGTCAATTAAGGCTAAAAGCAATAAAATTAATATAACTAAAAATCAACGTTTCAGTCCCTTTTCTGTTTGGATGTAGACCATCAGGTTTTAAGAGATCCCGCTTAGTCCAAAAGGAGTCGAAATGACTGATAAAGCCCAGTCCTGTGGCAGTAGAAAAATTTAGCATCCACTGGTGTAGGCTAAAAAGACGACTGAAATGTTCAGAGCTCTTGGACATACAGGGAAGAGGACCAGACTGGACACAGCTCCTCCCAAGACTTTCAACTGTTGAGACAAGGGACTCAAGTTCATAGAGAAGTCTGAAGGATTGCCTTGGTATGACGTCATTCGTGCCCGTGTGCACCAACACAGTGTGAACAGAGGGATGGAAGTCTAGGAGAGCTGGGATCAGTTCAATCAGTTCAATCACTTGTCTTTCAGTGTGTAACAGCCCCAGGTAATTTGACAAATCTCACAACAGAGTTACAGATAATTAGATGCTCAGGACATTCAGACTCGGGATTCCTTCTGTACACAGCAAGTTTGGATCTGAGTTGATGATCGATTGATGATGAACTGGCTGTGTGCAGGTGAAGAATTGATTATCTGGTCCGCTGATCATGGGGGGCTCTGTGATGATGATGGGGGTCAACGGTGAAGGAGAAGAGGTCACTGGAGCTGGCATTACGTGCGTCGGGCTTGTGGGCTCCAACTGCTGTACTGAAACCCGAGGGTGTTTGCACTCAGGTGGGACCGCAGTCGGAGACAGCGAGCCAGTGGAAGAAGAGAAACTGGACGGTATGGAGCGCTCCCTGGTGGCAGTCTGCTTACGGATAAGTCCATGAGCAGGAGATGGGATAGAAAAATATGACAAAATCATTTGAGTGTAAGAAAGTGATATACAAGCTGAGAGGATATAGATTTTGCATTGTGACAAAATGTTTTTTTGTTTTATTTTTTACCTTTTTTACCCTTTTTATTCTGTTTTATTACGAACAGAAGGAAGCATGGTACAAAAGAGTGTTGACTCTGTCAGAGACAATGAAGAACCGTCTTCTAGATCAGCCTTCAGAGATCCTCCTGATGGCCTAGCAACTGTGCTAAATGGCAATGCTGAGTGTGATCCATCTCGGTCATATGAGTAAATTCCCCCTGATGTGGGGGATTGGACGTATGATGATGTACATATGCTCTGTGAGGGATTTGAAGAGGTTTTGAGTGAGGAGTGTGCAAAGAGTCAGATTTCAAGGGCACAACAGACAAACCATTACATGACATGCACCAATATCCATGGCAGAGTACCTTTTGATCATCATGGCTTACGTAAACTGCCATAAAGTAACTGATAAGGCCCTTAGTGATTTGCTTAAAATGTTCAAGTTGCTTTGTCCTGATAGTCTGAATACCGACTGCTTAAACAGTGTACAGAAGTTCAAAGACTTTTCTTTCTCTCCCTCTGCATCTCCCTCTCATCCCCTATTGTATTGCATAAATATTGCAGTAAATGTTTTGGGTCATTAGAAGGTAGACAAATAGAATGTCTGGCTTGTGGGACCAGTGTGTCAGAAGAGGAATCCTCATCTTTCATAGAGGTTCCAATTGAGGCTCAAATAAGGTAATTTTTTCTCAAGCCACGTTTTCAGGAGAAGCTTCATTTTCGATTAAGCAGGAAGAAGAAAGAGCCAAACAACATTGAAGACGTTTATGATGCAGAAGTTTACAAACAGCTTGTATATTGGGGTGGTACTCTTAGTGACCCTAAAAGCATCTCACTTACTTGGAACACAGATGGGTTACCTATTTTCAAGTCATCCAAGTTTTCATGGAACACACAAAAAGAGAGAATATGATATTTGCTGGACTTTGGTATGGGGATTCAAAACCATCCATGGTTACATTTCTTAGACCACGAAGTGACACACTGAGCAAACTTGCAGACCATGGAATTCTTGCGCAACCTGCAGAATTGGCATCTGAACCTTTCGTGTGTAAAGTGCTCACCATTGTTGGAACATGCGACTTGCCTGCTAAAGCATTAGTCCTTAATTCAGTGCAATACAATGGGAAATCTGGATGTCATAAATGTGAGTAGTCAGGAGAAACTGTGCAGACAGGGAAAAAGGGACACGTTCATGCATTTCCACACCAACAGAGAGATCCAAAACTACGCACAAATGAAAAGTTTGCTTATGATATCAAAACCAAAACGAACTGTAAAAAGGGTGAAGGGTTTCTGTTGGCCCGGCAAACTTAAAAGTTATAACCTTATCAAAGGCACTGGCATAGATTACATGCACTCAGTCCTTCTTGGAGTAATGCGCCTTTTGATGGTCCTATGGTTTTCAACAGAGTTTTCTCGTCAGCCCTTCAGCGTGGCAAAAAATGCCAAAGAAATTGACAGGCAATTTGCGGATATCTCTCCTCCATTCTCAACTCGATATCCTTGATCAGTGGCATCTCACAGAATTTTTCTTAAAGCATCAGAATAACGGGATCTTTTGATCTTCTATTGTTTTCCGTGGTATGCTTGCAACACTGTACTACAATCACTTCCTTTTACTAAGTGAAGCCATTTTCATTTTGTTGATGGAATCGATATCAGTTGAACAGATTGATCATGCGGAGAAACTTCTGTGGAACTTTTGTTCTCAAATGACTAATCTCTATGGTGAGCGGTACGAAACTGCAAATATACACCTTCTTGTGCACCTAGCTGACAGTGTCAGGGCCCTTGGTCCATGATGGACTCATTCATGTTCCATTTTGAAGACAAGAATGGCTATTTGTTAAGGCTCATACATGGCACTCAAAATATACCTATGCAGATGGTCCATGCAGTAAAAGTTGTGCAGTCTATTCCTGTTATTTCACAAACCATAAAGCTAGGGAATGCCATAGCTGAATTTTACACACGGATGACTAAAGATGATAGTTTCTCTCAGTTTAGTGACTAAATACTAAGTAGATGCCCCGATGATATGGGGCATCTACTAGCATTCAACTGGACACAGTTCACCTCTCTACATTGGAACGACTTGCTGATGACATGTTGTTTTTTTCATGCTCTGAAAATAAACTATACACAAATAATAAAAATAATAATTTCACAAATATTTTTGACTCCCCATTTAGAAATCTCAAGTTGAGAACTGAATATGGTAAAACAGAAATCATTTTCTTTGAACATTCTGAAAAATGAAAATGGCTCACACAAAAAGTATAGATCGCAATTCCATTCTCAGGGCAGTAATTTCCATCCCCCAATATAAAATGATCATTTTTCCGTCTCGACAAAAGCTTTGCGCACCCCCGAGACTGGGTAAGCACGATTCCTCTCCTGCTGGGGTGAAGGCAGGCAGTGGGGGCAAACACAGATACCAGTCGGGAAGCTGGCACCCTGGGCTCTTCTTTATCTTGGCACACGTGGCTTTTCCCACCTTCCTATCCCGTTTCGCTGCACTACATACACCTTGGAGGCAGTCTTGTTGGTGAGTGGTCAGGGTCAGAGGGTGGTGCTGCTTCACTGTTGCATCACACTCTGCACAATAGACATTGAGAGCTTGGGGGGATGGAGCATGTTGAACCCTGCTGTTAGCCAGCACTGGGGTATTCATGCTCCAGCTACCCCCCAATTTTAAACGCACCGTAGTCAACAACGCACCACACATCCACCTCACTACAAATGCACACATCCTCTCACACATTCAAGCCAACATAAGCTGATGTTTTGGGTTTGTATTGAATGCAGTGGATTTAGTAGTTTGTTCCACCCGTTGCATATCGACAATTCAGGTCCTGGACAGGTGGAACCAGAAACATCATACAGCGAGTAAACCAACAAACAGAAATGCATTACATAGAAACATTTCTGGCATCGTGGTTGGCTGCCAATCATTCAGCTGCTACTGTCCATGTTAACTAAGTGCAATCACAGAATCCAGAAATACAGGAATGTTCAATGCAAAAACACAATGCAATGACCAGGAGCAGGATGACCTGTTTATCAAATGACAAATTATACAAAGTCTTGCCAGTGCTCAATGCGTGGGTTTCTGACATACACAATATCAACATTTCAAAAAATGTTTTATTTCCATCACCCATTTAACAGCAGCAGAAATTACGTTAAATAAAAACTGTTAGAGAACGATAACCTTAAATTGCTGGTGTGTGTCTTCACCTTCATGATGGCTAAACGTACCTTTATAACAGCACTGTATATTAAACTTTTACCATACAATTTCTTCTGGTATTAATGTTCATTTTGTTGCTTTGCACTTGTGACATGTGCAATGGCAATAAAGTTGAACCTAATCTAATACAGCATTTCTGATTTTGATAACCTTAAAATGCAAGCAGGAGTATTCAGTGATGTCATCCATCTATTTCTAGAGTGTCTAGCCTGAGTGGGAAATTATTGTTTTCTCCAGTTGATTGGTGCAGTAGTGTGAATCTTATATTAAAGTGTTCTGTCACTTTGGTTGTATTTTAGGTTACTAATCTTCCAGACTACATTGAATGACAACCTTTGGAAGTATTTTTAGCTCAAATATGAGAACAATTTTTCCATTCTATCTCACCCAGTATAAAGATGTCCATGCTACATACTGCATACGTAGGTGTGTGAGTATTTCATAACTGTGTTTCTTTCTTCAACCACATTTTACTGACCTTTTTATCCTCAACACATGACATACACAGAACTTGACTTGGTCATGAATATTCATTCATTCACTGTCTTCCGCTTATTCCGGCTATTCCGGGTCGCGGTCGTGCTGGAGCCGATCCCAGCTGTCGAATGGGCGAACGGCGGGGTACACCCTGGACGAGACGCCAGCTCATTGCAGGGCCACATGAAAGACATACAACCACTCATACTCGCACGCACACCTATGGGCAATTTAGAGTAGCCAGTTAACCAGCCAGCATGCTTTTGGAGGTGTATATTCAGCAGGTGAATATTCAGCTGCATGTTGGCTAAACCTACCTTTAAATCAGCATTGACTGAACAGGTTGCAGTCACATAAGTCTATTGTCATTCAGGGACTGTTAGCATACCTAACAACCTTGGTTTATCAAAAATGCATTTTTTTCACTTTAACTGATATTTTTTGGTTTTGTAATTTTGCCAAATGAAAAACAGTCTTTAAATAAACTCTACTCACCAGTAAAAATGAAAAACCCTATCCTCCGAATGTTGTTCAGTACATCCAAACAATTGTTGAACAAGATGGTTTTAGTCTACCAAACATAAAAGAATGAAGAACCCAAATGGTATATTTAGTAATGTATTTGATGACACATTTTATTTTTAATTTTGTTTTTAATATAAATGTTTTGACCTGATTGAAAGATTGATATTAATGTTGCATGGGTGCACAGTCGATGGTTTGTTTGTTTTTTCTCCCAAAATATCAGAAATAACCATTATAATTGTTATTGTTCTTTGATTAAAATCTCATGGTAACTCGTGTATTAATTCTCTGTTACTATGACTTTTGTTGCACATACTATTACACTTTCTATATGCTATGTGTATGACTCTATACTGCTGTCTTGTGTTTATTTCCCACATGGTACTGTATATTTTAGGGTCCACTGATGAGACCCATGTGGGCAGCCAATGAGAGCCTCTTTATAGGAAGGCTCCGTTTCTGCCAGACTGGTTGGGAATGAGAAGAGAGGAGCAAGTGCATCAGGGCCAGATAAATGGACAAAGCCAGGCTCCACCACGTCCAGCTCCTCTGGCTTGGGGAAATAGATGACCCGGTGAATGGTCATCATCCTCCCAACAATTTTGTATATAGTCCTGCAGACTGACTGACTTTTGATGTTTTTGAATGATAAAATTTTATTCTTTTATGTCTCATCTCATCGTCTTATTCCGGTTATGTGTCGCGGCCGTACTGGAGCCGATCCCAGCTGATAAGGGGCGAACAGCAGGGTACACGCCGGACGAGTCGCCAGCTCATTGCAGGGCAACATGAAAGGACACACAACCACTCACACTTGCACACACACCTACGGGCAATTTAGAGTAGACAATTAACCTCAACATGCTTTTGGAGGTGGGAAGAAGCCGGAGTACCCGGAGAGAACCCACACAGACACTGGAAGACTTTTATTTAATATTTATTACACTGTATGAACTCTTGCATGAATCGATGTTTAGCTGAATAAAACTCCCTCTAACATTTGACTTGTGTGTTTTATTGTATAATGCGATTTGCTGGTGCCTCTTTACACGTTTACACGTCCTACCCTCTGGTGCCTCTGGTTTACACGTCCTACATGTCCTTTCGGACATTTGAGAAAAAAGTTTGAGAACCCTTGGTCTAGGGGTTATACAAGAAACCATTGCTTTCATATAGCCTACTGTTGGCCCACCATTGTGTGGTAGTTTTTCTGAATAACATTGTTTCTCAGAATGTTTTTTTCACAAATCACACCCTGACTACACAATAAATTAGATACTGTAATAGCAAGGTAAGCTCATCCATGTTGGAATACTCAAAAGTGGCTTGAAAAAACAAAAAAAACCCAAACAAAAACAAATCGCTCCTGTTGTAATTTCTAGTTTATTAGGCACACACATACATTTTGATATGTGTGTGTCTATGTGCGTATGTATGCGGTTTTAGACCACAGAGATGATGCTAATGTGTCATATAAATGTTGTGGTTGTTTAGTTTAATTTAATTTAACTCTGTAGGTGTTGTAACTGAGGCTTAAGCGCTTGGCAGAAAAAGTACTCCTCTGTTCCAATTGCAAAGGCCGTGCTTGTGAACTCCTGGAATTCAGGAGTATGAATCTGTGGTGAGTTTCCAAAGTATGGACTTTGAAAGTATTCAAGTCTATCATTGCATACGTGGGTATTGAGAAACGGCCACTGTCTGCTCCGCTACTTCCTCGTATTTATCAGTTTTGACAGATTTCAACGTAAACACGCCCATCCTGGGAGATAAACAGACATGAAAGCCAATGTCCTCACGACTACTAAGTTGTCGGTACCGCCTTTATATGACGGACGTCAATTTGGGCCAATCAGTAACGTGTGTGTCGCCTCTCTGACCCGGAGCTGAATTTCAGAACCAAATGCAGCACTTTGTTGACGTCTTCGGTTAGCTGACAGCTGTCGTAGCGCTATCCTTGCACAAACAGCCATATCTGAACTTCTCTTTTGCTCCCCCGGAACTTGTCAAACTTTAAATCGTGATTCTTGGATGTCAAGGATAAGATGTTTTGTTGAATGAAGGGCGCTCGCTGAATGTCGAAGGGAGGATGAACTCTGTCATCGGCCGGGCTCTTGCCATCCCCGCCGCCTCTGTCACCAACTCTGGAGCTTCATCATCCCGATCGTTACATGTCGAGCTCACATCCCAGCAGGTAAACACAAAGCACTCGAACAATTGCAATCAATTGATCTTAGGAAGACTTGAACTGGGCATCTCTGCTGTGTTCTCTACTCGGTTACAATGTTAGCAGAAACGAGGAAGACGAAAGGCCTGTTGTGCTAGCCATGACGCTAGCGACTAGCTTCCTGATAGCTAGTTTACTGAGCATCAAGAGCTGTTCTGCCCTTCGCTACCCTTTCCCCCGACACACATTAAAAGTATTCAGAATCGCGTTAGGCATGCTGGAGCCTGACTTCTGATGTGTTGCGAAGATATGAGCCATCGAAACAATTTTGAACGAAGAAATTATGCTTCTGCTAATGCTAATGGTGACTGTACTGGTTGCGTTAATACGCCATTGGAAGCACACTCGCACGGGGACTGGCGTAACAGCGATATTAGTTTGTCTCCAACAGCATATTTTCTGTCTTTTTAAAAAACACCCCAACGTTACGAAGTAATTGAGTGTAGATGTTAGCTTCCTTTAACGTTCCGAGTGGTCTACTTTCGTCAGTTTCAAATTACATGAATTTATTTATAATGTACGTAATTGAATTGACGAATGCAGCATGTCAATTAATTTGTCAGGTCTACCAACATTTGACAATGACATTGTTTGTCATAGTCACTGAGAGAAACACTCAACCACTCCTGTTATTTAGTGTTGCAGCAAGTTGTTGATGTATAAGCGGTTATGTTTTTACCCCTGGCTGTTCTCCTGAGTTTGCACAGGCTACTGTTGGGATTCATAGTCTGTTTGAGTTTGACACACCCCAATAGATAATATTGCAAATTTGTCTTTACACTGGGAACTCTTTGACCCCTTCCCCTGTGGTGATGTGTACAATTACTGCAGACGTTTAAATGAATTGGTTATTGTGGGTGTCAGTTCAAGCTGTCACCAGGTAAATTTTTAAATATTTATCTTTTATTTATGTTTGAAATGCTGCACATTCTGAAGTTGTAATTGAAATTGTTTATCACTTACTCCTAGTTGTGTTTGACCATGTTTAGTGCTACATGAAAGGACCCTACAAAATAGCTGCCTCTGAGTTTTTGCAACCACTGGGAGGTAAATGTGTCACCATTTTTACTCCTCAAAATTTTTAAGAAATTCATTG
>CAAKHG010044931.1:0-12653 GCA_901007715.1 Dactylopterus volitans
TGCTGACGTGAAGTCAAACGTGAAACATTATCTACTTTAATAGTGCACGTTAGTGTCTTTTTTCTAAATAAAAATACAAACATGACAAATGCGCGACGCGAAAAATGCAGTCATCAAAGACAATGAAAAGCAGACCCATCGAAACCAGAGCGATAAAAAAAATATATAAACAGTTGAATGGCTTTAGATAACAAGAGAAACTCAAAAATACATAGCGGCATGTAAGTCGCAAGTGTCAGCTGGGAGTGTTTTAGGGTGTGTGTGTACTCGGCTATCCGACGGGGCGCCTCAGGAGCATCGGAGGCTCGCAGAAGACAAAACCAGCAGATAAAAAAAAAAAAAAAACACGCCGAGACGCGAAGGCCGCCTGCATTTCGGAACACGCGGCAAGGTGAGAGCGAGAGATGGCGGGCGAATCTCAGCCGCTTGTTTCACGCGTCATCGCAATAAAAGGAGGCAA
The DNA here is from genome assembly GCA_901007715.1 of Dactylopterus volitans. Lineage (NCBI taxonomy): Eukaryota > Metazoa > Chordata > Actinopteri > Syngnathiformes > Dactylopteridae > Dactylopterus > Dactylopterus volitans. Next base: position 461 of record CAAKHG010044931.1, read on the forward strand.
TCTGCGCTCCCAGCGGCTCCCGAAATAGATTCCGGCATCTAGATCGCGTCCTTTTTTAGTTTAGTTGCTAACAATGTAACTTTCCATCGCCGCGTGAACCTCCCGCAAGGTTTCACCCGCCACCGGCGGCGATGGAGGCCGGCGGGCAAAGAACTGCACTCTGGGCCAAGCTGCCCCTGCATGTTTAGCTTCTCACGCCGGGGCTACACCTGTTTAACAGGATATTCGCCGCGTGAACGCCCCCGACTCCAGAGAAGCGCGGGAGCGCATCATTTCCCGATCGCGATCACCCGAAAAGACATGATCTGCCCGCGCCGCTCCCCGAGTCCGCTCCCGCCTCCCGTGTTCGCCGAGCGCGAGAACCAAGCCCGGCACCGCGAGGACGCTTGTGTACGGTGGCGGCCGGCCCTCATTACCCACGATTCAGCGCGGCCCCCCCTCTACACCCCCCCATCTCGTGCCGGGAGCGACTCTGTAAATGAAGCACTTTATTGAAAGAGATGAATGCCTGTCGCCGCCGATTTCGACTCTGCGGCCGGTAATAATTCACTCCATTAATTCTTTTCAGGCGACTCATTTGTTTTTCAGCCGGAGTGAAATGAACGGGTGAGGGCGCCGGCGACTTCTGCAGGGAGGTTCAGCGCGGAGAAAAACCCGCATCCCGCTTTAATAAATGTGCCTGCGGGACGGCGACGCCAAGGCTTCGACCTCCTCTCCTCCCTTGCCCGGGTCCCACCCGCCACGGCCGGCCTCCAAAAGTGCCTCGTTATTTCGGCAGAGGAGGCTGGGCCAAGCATCATTTTCGACATGGGAAGCCAAGTGAGGCGCGGCGAGGTGATTCCATTTACATGGCGCATTTCACAACAGGTAAATCCAGCAGGGACAGGGCCGCCATCTGTTATACGGGGCATTCTCTCTCTTCTTTTTTTTTTTTTTTTGTTTTTGTTGCAGGCTGATTTGTCGCGGTGATAGTCGGCGGCTTCCAAAAGTCTATTAAATAAATATTACAGAGCCACAGCCAGAGGAAAAAAAAAAGTTGTAATGTCTTTACAAACATAAAAACAAGATTTTTATTTTGTCGGCAAAAAAAATGTTCAATTTTTTTTGTCACAATTTTATGAGGAAATTACAACTTTCTTTTTTTTTTTTGCATTTTTTTTGGAAAAATATTCAGATTTCCTATAGAAATGTTTGAGTTAGTTCTCGACATAAAAAAAAACTTTATTCAACAGAAAAACTTTATTGACAAACGCCTTCATGCCTTCGTGCCGCAGTGCTGAGCATCTGAGCTGGCGCGTGATCCGGCTTCGCTTCATAGAAATATTTGTATGGATCATGCGTGATGGTCAGTATCTGCGCGCTTTACTAGAAACAGAAGAACTGATTGGTGCGTCCACCAAAACAAACAAACAAACAAACAAACAAACAAACAAACAAACAAACAAACAAACAAACAAACATACACACTCCCATGATGCATACACAGGGTGTTCTCCCTGTGGACTGATGAGTCTTTTTTTTTTTTTTTTCTAAATCCATTCATTTATTTATATGTGCATTTATTTTTTGTGATCGACAAAACCTTCAAATATCTCCTCCCTTGAGTCGCGACTTGCATTTGCGGTAAAAATAGAGAGCACAAAAACAAAAAAAAACCAAAAAAAACACCCCAACAACAAAAAAAACGAAGGAGACAAAAGGCGATGGCGCGGGCAGACGCTGCAAAAACGTCTGGGGTGGGGAGGTGGGGGGGGCACCACCGGTCCCTCTCACCCACTAATACTTACTCATTACGCTGCATTCGTGTTTTCAGGGAACAGCTGGCACATTTTAGTTTACATGTTTTGTCCCAGTGCAGCTCCGGTGGCCAGCAACGGGTTCAAGTTCATTCATTACGGGGCTGGACGGCGCATATTAATGAACACACACACACACACACACACACACACACACGCGCGTGTAAATATGCAAGATCATAGCCGGAGCTCATTTCCGCCTTCGGTGCCTTGGCGAGCCGACGCCTGCCAGGTGACACTCACACAATGCAACAATAGCAAACGCAGCGGAGGGAGATTAAAGTGCACGATGATAAGAAAGAAAAGAAAACTACTGCTGATCTCACGCCAGAAAAAAAAAAGTTTTAAAAAATTATTGAAAAGAAGCTTGCGTTCATACTTTTGAATTGTAAAGCAATTCTCACGTCACCAACCGGCCCACACACATACCTGCGCATTATGGATGGGCATTACTAATTCACGATCGATAATTGATCATTAAGGTTGTTTTTTTTTTTCCCCCAATAATGTGGAGTTACCTCAATCTAACAGTCATATCAGTGAGGTTATGCCACTACACGGCAGCGACCAGATGGGGGCGCATCTATTTCAGGGGACAGGAAAAACAACAACGCTGCTGTGGTTGCCGCAGAAACGCGGCGTAAACGTGGAGTTGCAAGCCCCCGGGCAATGAATATTTTTGATAAACATATGTTTTGATGTAATTAGTGTTTTTTTTTTGTTTTCTTTAATTAATTATGTCTAAAAGAGGCTCAGTGATGTTTATAACGAGCGCAGTGACGTTGTCTTGTTAATTCGTGAAGAGGTTTAACAGTTGGTCGACGACTCCTTCCTGAAGTAAAGATTTCCTCCAGGAAAACCACATTATCTTTAGTATTTTGTGCCACAGGCATTTTTTTTATATGTATATAAAAAAATAACAATTAATTGATAACTGCTTGTTCGTTTTCCCAGTTATCCATTAAGAATATTAAGAACAGCCACACTATCGCGCGCGCACGATATTCCGTCATAAGCCTGAAAGACCGAGAGGTTTTCCGTTTTCTTGAGAGTGTGTCTGGGTCTGTTTGCTGTATATTGATACGTGGAAGAGCCCGAAAGGTGAGAAGCTCACACACACACACACACACACCAGGGAGCCAAACCATTAAACGCTCGACCCTTCACCTTACTAACTGGGGAACCGACGGGACATAACGAGGGACTTCTTAATCCCAATCATCCACAACTCTGTCCGTCGTATCCGTGCTCCCTTGCTTCCGCACCCTGCTCATGTTTTCCACGCTCACCCAAAAACTGGAGGCCTAAAGTCCCGCCTGTGCCGCGAGTCAGCAACGCAAGACGTCGCCTCAGGACGTCTGAACGACTGCACGATTAAACATTCAAACACTCCCAACGCGTCACGTAAAGCGCCTCGGCGGCGACGCGGGAGGAGGAGGAGGAGGAGGCGTTTGGAGGCGGAACCAAACGCGAGCTCGACGGCGTGGTGAGGGCGGAGTCAAAGCGGCAGATGGAGCGACTCTTGATAACCAAATCTGTGGGTTAACTGGGGGGAGGTTTGCACGACGTTCTATTTATAGCGCGCCGGAGGCGGCACGTCGATGCACGCGGCCGGCGATCAAAGAATCTGGCGCGGCGAGGAGCTTCCCTGCTAAGGAATTCACGTCCACTTCTGCAGATCCTCGGCCAATCCGAGCAGGTTTAGCTCGGCATGTTCTCAGAGCCATGATGCCCCCATCGCTTATTAGCAAGTAAGCCGCGGGGGGTTTGCGGATACATCACCCGTTAGATCAGGACGCGTCGCGTATTAATGGCGCGTGAATTAGCCATGCGGCGGGCGGGCACCGCTTCCCGATGTGTCCGGGTGTGGGCGCGCGGCGCCTTTTATCATCTCGAGTGTAATCGAGTAGGAGGGGAGGTTCTCTTCCGTCGCCCCCATGACTCACGACGCTGTCTGCCCTCGTTAGGGAGCCCTAATCAATAGCTTTTTCCAGCCGCCACAGAAAGGCCTTCGGCTGGCGCTCGGCGAGGCCGGCGGGCAACGCCACCGCAGCAAAAGCCTGTCCCCAAAACACTTTTCAAATCTTTTTTCTCTTTTTTTTTTTGTCTTAAAAACCCCCGACGTACCTGTGCTCCATTTTCTTGCGGCTGACACACATCGCCCTCTGGTAGCCCTGGACGACGCACAGCTTATGGCGGCTGCACTTCACGTTCTGGCACGGGTCCTTGGTGGTGTCGGCGGCTGCAGACACGGAACAAGAACGCTGACAATTCGGCTTTTTCGTGTGTGTGTGTGTTTCTGTGCATTCATTTGATTGATAGCATGAAAAATAGCAGAGCTGTTTTTTTTAATATATATATATGCAGCATGATCAAAGACATGTCCATGTGCAAGTTTTTTTTTTTTTAAAAAAAGATCTTTTACGCAGCCCGGCGCAATAAAAACCATGAAGTGTTGCGGCGAGAAATATTCTGGCGGCGTGCGCAAATGAGGCCCATTGATTTTGTAGTCGGCGCTGCTGAAAACATGGAGGCCCGGCTGTCGTTAGCGAGGCGGCGGCGGCGCCGTCGATGGCGCTTGCCTGCAGACCGCCGCCGCCTCTGATTGCAGGGGGAAAAACCTTGACAGCACTGATTGAGCGTCTCAGTCTCTCGGCTTGTCACATCTCACTTCCCCCGGTGTCAGCTTATCGCTGTGTCGAGCCTTTTCCCCCCGCCGACGCAGAGGCTCCTTCTTTTGTCTCCCTTCCCTTCAATAATCCGCCCTCTCTCCTATTTGCCGTCTCCCTCCCTCGCACCGCTCTCCCATCTCTGGAAGGTTGAACGGTTCAGCGCCAACCTCTTCTTCCCCGCTGATGGGGCGAGATGGGAATAGCGCCGCGTCCCACCCCCCCACACCCCACCGTCCTCCGCCCCCGCTGCAACCGGTGGTCAATGCCATCCCGCGGAACAGCCGGTCGGAAAGAGGCCACGGGGAAGCTCGCGGGCTCGGATAAACGCAAGAGTGAGTGGCAAGTTCGGCGCCGGTGGGGAGGGGGGTGTGTGTGTGTGTGTGTGTGTGTGTGTGTGTGTGTGTGTGTGTGTGTGTGTGTGTGTGTGTGGGGAAGTGGGGAGGCTTTGAGAAATTTAGGCTGTGAAATCCTGAGTCAGCCTCGAGCAGCTGCTCGAGTTCGGCCTTGAACCCACCCCCCCCCTCCCCCACCCGTTAAATCCAGCGTCTTAGGTGACGCTGCAGGAGGGAAGTATGAAGGAGAGGTCGGCCTCTGTGGGACCAGACAACCCCGAATCCATAAATGCCCGCTGGAAGCCGCGCGCCTGCGGCGAGCTCTGTGCCGCAAGGTCGCACCGCAAGAGGCTCGGGAAGACCCCGAAGCCGGCCGGAGTTCATTTCTATCAAAAGGTGCTATGCGTTAAGTATACCCCCCCCCACGCCCCCTGAAAAAAAAATAAAAATTCAATCATGCTCCACACAGCACATCACCCCTTTTTCTTTCCAGTTGACCCACAACAAGATATATACAAGCGGGACAACACGAGGAAGAAAAAGCTAAAGTGCTAATCTTGGCAGGCGGCGTCAGCCACTAGTTTAGATCGCGGCTCATTTTTTTTCAGCGGGAAAAACAGCCGCCGCAAGAGCGCGGCGGCGCGGCTTCGAAAGCCTTCACGCGCGGTTTTTGCGCCGTCATCAGCCGCGCTGATATCCCTTCTTTTAATGGTCTTAACAAGATCAGCGCCGCTTGTTTGTCTTCGGCGTGATATTTGCTTCCGGGCAGCTCTGCTTCTTCTGCTCCTGTTGGGCGGGCGGGCAGGCGGAGGGGGGGCGGGCGAAGGGCGGGCGAAGGGCTGGCTGGATGCCGCAATAACTCGCTATCGCCTCTGGTGGCACAAAAGTGGCATTGCAAGACGATTAGAGACGCCGGCGTGCCGACGTGAGTCCACCCAAGCTGTTATTTCTCAACGTTCAGATGAATGCTTTGGACGCGCGTGACTTCTCTTGACCATTTCGCATTTAAAAAAAAAACCCCGCTTGCCCTGCCACGCACGCAGCCGCCCTGAAGCTCCGCAAGTTTTTAACACCTCCGAAAACACCGTCTCGACGCACGAGTGCGCTAATCAGCAGAAGTCCATTAAAAACGGCTGCAGTGCGCGATGCGGCATTGACACATGATTTTGTGACCGCTTGACTTTTAGCCCGGTCGTTTATTCCAGCAGGTATCCTGCCGCTCTGTCGTGATTTAACTCCTGAGGAACACTCCAGCGCCGCCGCCGGAGCGTTTCATTTCACATTTCTCCGTGCTCTCTCAGGTAAGAGTCATCACCAGCTGTCGCCCTTCGCGGCGTTTCGACGGCGGCATTTTCAGCTCAACGTTAATGGATCACATCTCCTTATCATTCAGGCCCCTGTGCGTTTGTCGACGCTTGCTATCGAAGTGCGAGGTTTCAACGTTTTTCCGGTTTTAACATGGCTTCCAGCCGCCGACCGTAAACCTCCACGGGGCGAGAGGAAGCCTGGGCTCCGCTTAAGTGGCGGCGGCGGCGGCGGCGTCTTCCCTCTGCGACGTTTTATCGTTTGCCGGCCACTCAGCCGCCGCCGCCGCACCTGCCGCCCACTCACGGGGAAACCACGAGGAAGGGCTCAGACGAAAACCGGATTCAGGCGACGCACTTCCCCCCCGCCGGGGCTCACCCGATCGCCTTTATGCGCCGTCGCCGCATCCTTCTGCATCCAGAGGTGCGATTTAAAAAAAAAAAAAAAAGAGCATCTATAGCGACCTCCGTTTTCCAAGGTCGCAAATCCCGTCTCTCCGGTCAACTCGCGTTTTTGTCGATGGCAGACGTGTTTGTTTTGCGTGTGTTCGCCCATGAGACATCTGTTTTCACCACCACTGACTTCGTCACGCCGTTTAAAATAGAAGGTCATTTTTTAAGAGACAGGGCTGTTTTTTGGGGTTTTTTTTTGAAAAATCAAATGTAGTGAAATTTAGGTGCGGAAAAAAAACAACATTTTTTGAAATTATGGAATAACTCATTAAAGGAGCAGTGAAACATTTCGGGGCAAAGTTGTTTTTCGATGGCAAATAAGGGTGTTTCCCAAAAAACAGCCACTAATGATTCATTAATTTTAAATGGGGGGAGGGGGGCAGACTTTAGCCACCAAACATCGCAAGTCTGGAGTTTAAATTCAAAACCTTAAAAAGGTTTATATGATTTACAACAAAAAGGATCATTTAGACCACGAGAGAAAACCTGCACTAAAAGTGGTCTTTCACTTCAAATCTGTCTGATGCTGCACGTTCCTGCAGTAAAACCCGCTCAGAGCTTCGGTCACACTTCAGGTGCTGCTGCCGACTCTCTGAATGCTCCCCAGTATTTACGAGAATCTGCCTCGAGCGGCTTCAGGCCAAACGCATCCCCCATCGCGCCTTGGCGTCCGGCTGCGACGCGCCGGGAAAAAAAACCCAAAAACACGAGCTTGCATTTGCGTTGAACATCGAGTGTGTGACTCTCCGGGCCTGTTTGTTGTTTGTCGTCGTCGTTGTTGTTGTTGTTGTTGTTTATGACTCGCTGCGGCGAGACTTCAGCTCAGGGCCGGCGCAGCGTCGAGGCCATTGCGGCTCTAAATCCTCCCGTGAGCATGTCAGCGGAGGCAACGAGGCCGAGTCCGATCACCGCGGGAATGTTGGCGGTCGCCATTTAACAAAAAAACAAAAAAAAAACAACACAACATCGGGAGCACGGCTGCCTCCGAGCCCGCGAGCCCAAGAAAAGCCCGCTGCTCGGCGGGCGTTTGCGTTGCATCCAAATTGTCGACTCTTTTAGTAGCTCAAGACGAAAAAAAAAAAAAATTTTACGTCTTAAAGTTGTCAGATGGGCCCGCTTCTCTAATGCTTTTAACGCTCATCACAGGCGAATCTTAAGTGTATTATCTTTGAATTTGCAGCCGCTCTCATCTCGGGAGACGTTTTCCCCCTACCCTTCATTTTAATTGGTGGTCGGCGAGTTTAAGAGGCCCGCAGCTTTTGTTCGGCTGCGGAAGCTGTTTACGCGCCATTAGAGAGGACGCCGCGCGCTAATTCTGTTTTTATCGCGCGTTAGTAAAAAAATTTTTTTTTTTTTTTTTGCGGAAGTCTCGGAAATGGAAGCACTTGAGAAAAAAAAAAAAACTAACTCAAACAGCAACTCCCCTCCCCCGAATCTTAAGATATGACAGCTCCTCTATTAAATGAGAACAGCTGGCACCTAACGTTTTTTTGTTTTTTTTTCCCTTTTCTTTTTCCTTAAATGATTCTCAAACACGGAGCACACTGAGCTGACATCTTACTCGGCTCCCTGAAGCTCCAGAGGTGCGGCGAGCCTCGTGTTAGGTCTTTTGTTCCGTCTGTGGGGGCTCGCAGGTACACCCTCCGCTTGTCTTGTTGAATTTGCGATGAAAAGGAGCCCCGATCAATTAGCGCCGCAGAAAATTAGTCCCGGGAGAAGCGGGGACTGGGTTGAAATCAATGGTATTCAAATGAACTTCGCCCACACTGCGGCAAGCGAGGCGTTTCTTTTTTTCTCTTTTTTTTTCTTCTTAAGATTACATTAGTTATTCCCCCTCTTGCGAGAGGAGACGCCTGGAATAACATCTGGGGCTGCTTCTTCTTACGTTTTCTTTTTTTCTTTTTTCCCTGCTTTGAGGCAAGTCCCTCAAAAAGTCTCTGGAAATGAGGCGGCGCGGGGGCGGCGGCGCTACACCTGACCTCCCCTCGCTGGCAGCCCCCGACGGCCAAATTGTCTCCGGCGTGCGCGAGCGGCACCTTGTGACCCGCAAAATGATTCGTGCCTCACATCGTTGCCCGCGCCAAGGATGGGCGCACGTTTGAGCTCTGCCCCGCAGCCCGTTTGAGCCGCCGCTTCAAAGCCGTCCGGCCCCCGTCTGCGCGCCGGCAGCGGCGGGACGAGCCGGCACTGCGACATCCTCCGAAATGAGAAATGCCTTTGCGGACCCTGGTGAACGACACGCACCAAGATAATCTAATTTCCCTGTGTTCTTCTATAAAAGTCAATCTTCCCTTTCCGAGCTAGCATTAGCATGGCGCGTCGGTGTGGGCATTCGCCCACTCGGACGCTCCATCTCCCCCCTCAAAATGCGGCGCCGCGGCCTTTATTGCTTGAGTTTTATGCATTTTATTCACCACCTAGTATTTTTTTGGTGCGACTGCTACTGTTGTTTACCCCCGCAGGTGAAAGGATATGGATGTATTTGCTTATGCTTCAGGCCTCCTAATATTTACTTGCAACTATAATTTTACTCATTAGCACAGCAGCTCATAAAGCACTACTAGGCTACTAAAAAAGGAAATGTCATCTTAATATTTGACCATAAACTTCAACTGAATCTGCAGGTCTTGAATCTAGGCTGCAGCGACGTACGCAGCCACTGCATGTTTGCCACAGAGCGCGATGCGCCGTCCTCGCGGCTGTTTAATGATTGTTATTGGGACTGCAATTTGTGATGCTAAGAGATTATACTGAGAGGTCTACCTAATATTTTGTCCCTCTGATGCAAACGGGAAGTGGGATGATAAAAGTATTACCAAAATATGACCAAGGATGACCAAAATATTAGGGACACCCAACACGAAAAAAAAAATTACAGTCCCAATAACAATCACTGAAATACGTCAACACCTCTCTCAAACAGATTCAATCGAAATTCTACATAAAACGCCTCCCGAGGGGAGAATTTATGGCAAACCTGCGGCTGATAGGTGCATGTGGGCGGTTATATGACCAGAACTGTGCAGGAGTATCATCAGTCAAACGTAAATTAGAAGAAAAAAAAAAAAAACACCCCAAAAAAACTAATATCTAGGACGTCATCCTCGGATACACGCTGCAAACTGCTCAATTTTTCATGATCTAACCTCCACATCCAAACGCACGCGCGCGCACACACATGCACCAAATCCGGACTGGATTACGCAACCTCCGCAGATGTACAGTATGTACTGTGCAAGTGCGTTCTAATTATATCTGATTCATTTCCACTCGAAACAAAAAAGACAGCTTGACTGAAATAACATGCACTCTAGCCGTCCGCCGCGTTGCCGCGGTCTCCATAGCTCCTCCGTAGCTGACTTTTTTTTTTTTTTTTCAGAAGTAAGATCTTTTTTTTTTTTTTTTTTTCCACCCTTTCAGATCCCGTGGAGGTAAATAGAGCCTGGTGGGAGTTCTGAGCTGAGCCCTCAGCAACAAAGGCAATTATAGCAGGCTTTTCAAAACTAATGGATACGACTCGAGGCTCGGGCCGCTGCCGAGCCGCGGCCGCGTCCTCGCTCTCCACAGGCCGCGGCGCCCGCGAACCGGCTCTACACCGCGGGGGCCGGCTGACCCCCAGGACAACCGCTGCAAATTAAAAGAAGCCAATGGCGTGCGCCGCGTCGCTTCGCCTTCCGCGGCCGGCGCGCCGAAAGTACGCGGCGCCGTTTATATCGCCACGCAGAGGCCGAGCGGCGGCATCTAAACACAGGAAAACATCAAATTAAGACCGCACATCCGTAAAAAACAGCCTCCTCGCGCGGGCGCCCGATAAAAAAAAAAAAAAAAAAATCTTTTTCTAATTAAATTTCCGAGCACTTACTTTCGTCAGAACCCATGTTCTCCTCCATGTTTTTGATGTAGTCGTCCTGGAAAGAAAATATATTTGCATTAATGGGTTTAATAATTCGTGTTAGGCAACACAGTGGAGGAGGCATGCTCCCGCACTCATGCTTAATGAGAATTCAGAGGAGCATAAATAATGAAGCAAGATAACAGACGTGATGCGGAAATTATGCGGAAGACTCTGCTTCACACCGTGAATGACAGTTTAATCTGAGTGTGATTTTTAGGTTTCCCCCCCCACCCCCCCTTCCTCTCGCAATTGAAATAGTTTCAGCTCCCGCGTGGAAATATGTGGGCATGACATGGTGAGTGAGTAAAAAGCAAATTATCATAGCGTGAAAAATTGAAGGTCAGAAGGTTTCCCTGAAATGGAACTGTTTATTTCAGATCTGTTAAATTCCGCCACCGCTTTTCTGGCTCCGCGCGGATGAAACAATAAAAGTGAAAAATGGCACTCGGCGAGTGCTCATACAGCCCCCCCCCCAAAAAAATAATGAATCAGTCTCAAAAAGAGATTCACGTCCCCATTTAGACTTGCCATTCATCGCCGTCAGTGATATTTCTCTTTTGGTGAGGACGTCCTCCGGCGACTAAAATACAGTATTTCGGCTTATTATGACTTCTTATCTGTACAGAACATGATTTATGTTACACAGTTTGTGGGGTTTTTTTTGCCTGCAGGAGCTGTATCCCGCTACATCTACAGCTTATCATCTCAAATCTTCCCTGGAAGTCAATACAATGTCATCTTGACTTTAGAGGATAAATAAAGACCTTGTTTTGACCAACAGCGTCATCAATAACAATGTAAGAAAAAAAAAAAAAACTTCCATTGATTTTTCATACACAGCAAAAAAACAGCCGGCATTGTTAAACAACCGCCGTTGCGAATTGACCTAACGTGCCGCAGACAGAAGTGCTGTTAGCCAAAATAATGGTACGTGGCTAAATTACCAGTAGATACGTCCACTGGCGGCTGCTGTAGTTAACATCAAGTGGCAAACGTCGTCGCTCGGTCGCCCGCCGTCGCTATCCGGGGTCAAAATCATAGCTTGACGGCTGGCATGAGCCGTTTGAGGTTATGGCCCGTCGTAGAAGGATTGATTGAAATTGATGAATCAACGTGTTCCACGTCTAAATGCTGTGTGGAAAAGTCAAAATGGAGCAACGCAGCAAGACGTGCGGCCGAAGCGAACGCAACCGCAACAAAACGGAGCTTTGTTGGAAAACACAAGGCAAACTTGAGAGGTCCTTTTCTGGACCGAGCAGATTTCCCCTTCATCTTAAGCAAAACACGGCGTTTGATTACAATAAATCTCCAAGCGGCATCAGCTCCTGCTTCCCTCGTTTACCCGGGCTCCCGACCGGATCCGATGATCTTCATCAGCGGTCGGCATCGCCATCATCGTCACCCTCCGTAACAACCGGACAAACTGAGCCTGCTGATGAAGATCTCGGGACACGGTGGGGAGCTCGGGACCGCGAGCGCACGCGACTCAGTGGATCTTAAGTTTAAACTACTTAGTCAGCTGCTGTTTCCAAGGTCAAGAATGAACCTTCAGACTCAACAACAACAGCTTTGCCCCGAGGGGCCCCTTGTTGCTTTGATTTTGGAAAGGTCTTTGTAAGTGCAATTATTTTCCGCTTTTTTCACGTATTTATTTGCCATTGACAGCGCTTGTCGCTGCAGCTCCTGGCATTAGAGAAACTCTGAGAGCTTAAACACAACCCCTTAAAAAAAAACAAATTTA
>CAAKHG010044951.1:0-15319 GCA_901007715.1 Dactylopterus volitans
AAATATGTGCGTGTGTGTGTGTGTGTGTGTGTGTGTGTGTGTGTGTGTGTGTGTGTGTGTGTGTGTGTGTGTGTGTGTGTGTGTGTGTGTGTGTGTGTGTGTGTGTGTGTGTGTGTGTGTGTGTGAGTGTGTGTGTGTGTGTGTCCAGTCTGTCCAGTATGTCCTGCTAACGTGCTCCTGGACTTTTCCTGCGTTCTAAAACTCATCAGGTGAATTCTAAACAAAACAAAAGTTGTTTTTTTTTAAAATAGACAAATAGCAAACCAAAACTGAACATTTGCATAAACTAAAATAAAATACATGCAATGATATCGAACAAAAATTAAATAAGAATACAATCAAATTGTGCCCACAATTCCAAATAGATGCAATATGCTGCCGTTTACAGGCACAAGATGTTAAACTCTGACTATTATGTCTCAAAAATGGCAAACTTGTAAAGCAATAAAGTAAATATAATATTTTTTATGTTTTTAGGTTGATTCAGCAGGGCTTCCAATGTCGCAATAACCAATAGTCGCGATTCCATGTCTAATGAGCGGTGGCGCCCTCTGGTGGCAGTAAAGTGACAGACCACTGACTGAATGAACTCATGAATCAGACAGTTAGAATCATAGACATGATATCTATGATTATAATAATGATAACAATAATGTCGCATGTTCCATCCACCGGTTACCTGTCGTGGTCGAGCACCGGCGGCTTATTCACTCTCATTTATTTATTTGGGCCTGAAGTTCAGCGATAAAGGTCCGACTGACCGGCGGCCCCGCGGACGCCGCTGGGGCAGCGACTCCATTTCCCAGACTGCACCGCTCCGGGAGCGTCAGCCATATTGCCTTCGCCTTAACGCGCTGGCTGGATCTGCTCGTTATCCACAACTGAAAATGTAAGTACGGCAAACATTGATATCGCAAGCCCACCGAGGGGCCGTTTAACGGGCTCGGCGCGTCCGTGTCCAGCGTGTCAGCTCGCGCACGAGTGTCCGGGCGTTGTACCGGTCGGCGGCGCGGCCCCGCGGGTCCCGGTTCACCTGAGGAGGGTCGGTGCGTCGCTTGGTTCTCTGTTGTTGTTTTTCCCTGTCACGGCCACGGCTAGCAGCCGCTGCGCCCTCGCCGCTCTCACACACCCGCCTTTTAAAACGCCACATTCGGCGTCGCGCTCGTCACAAACGAGCCGCTCCGCCCGCCGCCGCGTCCGCCGTCGGTCCCTCGGCCGCGCGGATGCTAAATTTGTAGCCCCGACGTCTGCGTCGCGAATAATGGCCAGCCGAAGGTGTGAGCTAGCTGGCTAGCTAGCATTAGCCCAGCTACAGATATTAACGTGAGATCGGTGCGCGGCGCCTGCGAATGCGACGATCGTCCGGTACCTGCAGGGTGCAAGTCTGCGACGACAGAGTCGCGCCGCCCCGCGAAAGTCCAGCGGCCCGTTACGTTAGTGCCATTTGTTAAACATTTCAACATAGCGGCTTTGGTTATATGATGCGTTCCGACCAGCCATAAGATTACGACCAGCGCGTGTCCACCATAGAGTATAATACAACAGCCCTGCAATCAGTTCTCCCTTCAGGAGGAGTTTGATGTTGGATTGTGATTGAATGTGTGTGAGAGAGGTGTTGACATGTTTGAATGATTGTTATTGGGACTGTAGTTTGTGACGCTGTTGGACTGTACTGGGTCATAATGGACCCCGGGAAGACCCTCATGGACTGCCTGAAGAGGGGCCCCTAGTAGTTGGTCTCCCTAATTCACATGAGTGGGATGATCAAAATATTAGGGACACCTCTCCCAGCGGTCCATGAGGGTCTCCCAGGGGTCCTTTAGGGTCTTGAGCAGTTATATTTTGCCCATCCCACTCATACGCATGGGGGCATGATCTTGGCTGCGTTAAACCCTGTAAACATGGTTTGGCACTAATGGAGCCGCCACACCTGCCGGTCACCCACGATGCATTCATGCACCCTCGCAGCCTGGAGACGCCGTGTCCACGAGCTCCAAATCACAGTTTCACGTTCAGACCCGTCAGACCTCAGGACAGTTTTCCACTGGATCTGATTTACAGACGGTTTCCTCTTTGCGTGGTAGAGCCACACCGTCACTGGTGGATGCGGGGATGCGTTCACAGACGGTGGGATTTGGGAGCGTTCCTGAGCCAGCGCAGTGGTGTCACCACACCATCATGTCTGCTTTTACCGCTTAATGGAAGGCCAAAATGTAGATGAATTATACAAGTTAGGTCACTCCAAAGCACCCCAAGATCCGATGGCTCCATCAGCATGGCAGCCGTGTGTTGCTGTACATCACACGGCCGTGACAACCACAAGGTTTACTGCTTTTTATACTTTAACAGTGCTCAGATTTCTTAAGCTTTAGGACATTTATGCTTCATTAAAAATGTTGTAATGCGTCCGGTAACAGCTGAGGTCAGAGGCGTCCACCAGTCCCTCCGTCTCATCCCGTAAACATGATGTCTCAGGCCTGCTGGGAGGGAGAGCCATCACATTTGGCACAAATGCTAACTTGGGCTCAGGGATGAATAGATTAGACTTTGGTGGTCATGGGTTAAAGGTCAAGGTCACCGTGACCTCACACCAGTCTGCCATGTAAATGCAATATCTCTGAAATGCTGAATTCAAAACAACGCTGACATTGCTGGGAAAAATGCAAACTTCACACCAATATTCTGCGGGAAATGCTTTTATTTTTTTGTTTTGTTTGTTGCAAGATTGAAATGCTGCGTATGAGCCTCGTCATTCAAAACCAAGCAGGTTTTCTGATTACTGATGATCATTATGGAAGTGACAACCGTTCACTGTCCATGTGTGGATCCAGACTGGCCCCAGAACCAGTACCAGTACCTGTAAAGTCTCTGGCGACAATAATCCTGAATGCAGCAGTCAGACAGCTGCAGGACGCGCGAGTCCGACTCACCGCCGGCTCGTTCACAGCGTAGAAGCTAAAAAAAGGTTCCAGCTGCACTGACGCCGGGGCCACTCAGCGCTACAGACACAAAACAATAAACTCATTAGCGTGCTGGCGGTTAGCATAGCTGCGCATCGCAACGGAGTGTGTAATTCCTCCGCACCGGGGAAACCCGGACCTGCCGCCGCTGTGTCGAGTGTTGCGACGCCCACTGCTGGAAGTCTTCTCCTGCATCACCTTCAACACCCAAGGCTGTTCTCTCACTGTGGATGCTCAAGTGTGTGTTTGTGCGTGTGTGTGAGAGTGGCCCGGAGTCATGATACGATACTACTTTGTTTATTTTCTACGTTATTTCTAAATTTGCTGCGTGAAGTTTGCGTGTATCAGAGGCGGTCTGGGGGTGAGAGGCGTGTGAAGGGAGCTCATTGTGCTGGGAGGCGTCGCTGTGGCCCACCAGTGTTGCTCCAGCGACGTCTAGACAGCCAGACTTTGACGGCAGTGCACGGCGGATAAAGAGCGGCTGGGTGTTCTGCAACGGCTGAGCTGGGAGTGTTCTCTCGTCGTCTTCAGTGCTCGGGCATCGGTGATGTAACGGTGATGTAATGGCATGACGCTACGGTGGCCCTTGAGCCCGCCGGAGGGCAGACTGTTGGCGCGTTGAACTAACTGTGACGCAGCTGTTTGGTCAGAACCCCTGTAAGTGGCGACCAGACCGAAAAGAGACGCCGCCGATACCCTCAGGACCGACAACCGGCCAGCGCCGCGCCGAGAGCGAATGAGAGCGGCGCGCGTTCATCGTTCATCCGCGGCGCGGCGTTCCCTCGGCGCAGCCGTCCCCGCTCTCCAACAGAGTCTCCCTGTGTTCTTGTGTCTCAGTTTCGCAGTGATGACTCAGACGGTTCAGACCAACGGGCTCCAACCCCTCAGTAAGACCTGGGAGCTGAGCCTGTACGAGCTGCAGAGAACCCCACAGGTAACCACCCACAGCGCTCGGCCCCGGGCCGCCCAGACGCCCCCGCCGAGCTCGGCCGGCCACCCGGACCAGACGCGGCCTGGTCCACGTCCACGTCTGCGCTGACTCACCAGCTAATTCTTTCCACCTGGCTTGTTTACATCTGGGCATCACACACACTCTCACACACACACACACACTCTCTCTCTCTCTCTCTCTCTCTCTCTGGCCAGTCGATGGGACAGGCGGGGGAGGAGGCCACTGCTGCTGCCGCCGCCGCCGCTCTGGCTAACGGCGGGTGGTTGCGCAACATCCCAGGCTGCGTTCACACTGGAGGTCTTAATGCTCATTAATGCTCAGTGCTCTCATTTTTTTTTTTTGCTGAGACATTATGGTTTAAGTGCGAGCGCCATCGGGCTCCTGCGTGAGCGGTCCGCGGCCCGGAGGCGACCCAGTGACCCGCGTGGTGTCGCACGCAGCCACGCTGTGTTTACGGAAGTAGAAATTGTTGTGCAATTGGAGCTGATAAAATTTATGACCGAGTGATCAAGTCAAGAAGAAGATTAAGAAATTAAGAGGGCGCGGATTTTTACGACGGCTTTTTCAGGGGCAGCGGCTGCTTATATCTATCGTTTCCATGGCGATCCGGGCGCATCGTCCCACCTGACGTAGAAGTGGGATGAGACACGAGCGTTCAGAGAACGTCAGACATGTATCAGATTTAGGAGCACTGATGGAAGCGGCCTGGGCCGGATTTTGGGGGGGGGGGGTGAATCTGATTTGTGCTTTTCAGAGTGTCATGAAATAATCCGGTACGGTCACATGTGGGCAGGGAGGTCGTATGTGGGCCGCTTTGGCCTGCGGTGTGAACGCAGCCATACATGCACCATTGTACACCAACAGAATGCAGTCAATTCATCCAGTGTGCTGCTGCTCTGGAGCTGCGAGTGTGTGCGTGTGTGTGTACTAATGTTCATGTTCGTGTGCTCCGTACTGGCACAGGAGGCCATAACAGATGGGCTGGAGATCGCGGTGTCGCCGAGGTCCCTACACAGCGAGCTCATGTGTCCCATCTGCTTGGACATGCTGAAGAACACAATGACGACCAAAGAATGTCTCCACCGCTTCTGTGCCGACTGCATCATCACGGCTCTGCGATCCGGGTGAGCGTCGCCGCGCCGGGCGGCCGCGCCGGACGGCCGCGCCGGACGGCCGCGCCAGAGAAAACACGCGGGCGTCCACTGTTACCGCCGTAGTTTGAAGCAGCGTTGCTGCGGTTCAGCTGTGCAGGGCTTGTTGTCGTAGACCTTTAAATCACAGCAAGTGAAGGCCACACCACACCATCAGCAGCGTTAGCTTAGCCAAGCTCCCCGAGAAGAAAATCCCCAAGAACGCCATTTCCAGTTATGAATGTGACGTATTGAGAGGTCGGGGTTTCCCACCGGTGGAAAAACGTCCTAACAAAGGTTCATTCCAGCATTTGAATGAGTATGAAATTAAATTATTGCTCACTTTGGTGTTCCTGGAAGATCCCCTGCCCCCTAAGGACCTTCCGGTGTCCCCGCCCGCCATTTTGAAAACGTCGCACCTTTACGCACCAGCAGACTTGCGGTCAGCAGCTGTAGATCGGGTCAGTGCCACTGACGGCGGCGTCTTGTCTCCTCAGCAACAAAGAGTGTCCCACCTGTCGCAAGAAGCTGGTGTCCAAGAGGTCGCTGCGCCCAGACCCAAACTTTGACGCGCTGATCAGTAAGTCTGAAATCCGTGGGAGGGTTGATCCCAGCGAGGAACGGGAGTCCTCGAAAGACTGCGCTATGAAAGGCTGTGGAGTTTGTGACGGGTCTGTGCTGTGGTCCTGCAGGTAAGATCTACCCCAGCCGGGACGAGTACGAAGCCCACCAGGAGAGAGTGCTGGCCCGCATTAGCAAACACAACAACCAGCAAGCCCTGTCCCACAGCATAGAAGAGGGCCTGAAGATCCAGGCCATGACCAGGTAAACACACGCACACACACACACACGCACACACACACACACACACGCACGTTCTAACAGAAGCGTTTGCCTCCATCAGGCTGCAGCGCGGTAAAAGACACACCGTGGAGAACGGCAGCGGCGCCGAGGACAACGGAGACTCCTCCCACTGTAGCAACGCCTCCGTCCACAGCAACCAGGTCAGATCGCTGCTCCAGCGAGTAGCCCGAGCCTCACAGGCGACTCCAAAGCTTCTAGACATGGTGGGGTTTCACAGACTGAGCAGATACCTCACACACACACTCTTTAAAAACGAGGTTTTCATTGGGTTGTGTTGGACGCGGCGGAGTGATACTCTGGTGATGAGGCAGGCAGCTGCGATGCAGTCGGCCATGTTTCCACCAATCGGATTGCTTGACCAAAACTACAGGAAGTCAAGTTGTGAAGAATCGGTCTTTTGTTGTTGTTGTTTTAGCATCTAAATGGTGAAAGAAATTCAAAAGTCATGAAACATGTCCCCTCTGCTGCTGCACACAAGAGTTGTTTTATGAGGCGCGTCCTCACGAGTGTCCGCCGTGCTCCTCCAGGAGGCGGGGCCGAGCATCAAGCGCACCAAGACGAGCGACGACAGCGGCCTCGACATGGACAACGCGGCCGAGAACGGAGGCGGCGACTCGGTGATCGACGGCGGCGCCAGCGAGATAGAACTGGTGTTCAGGCCACATCCCACCCTGATGGAGAAGGACGACGGACACAACAGGTGATGGCACACACACGCACGCACACACACACACGCGTTCAAGGCTTGTATTACTAAGACTAAGCATGAAAT
The DNA here is from genome assembly GCA_901007715.1 of Dactylopterus volitans. NCBI lineage: Eukaryota > Metazoa > Chordata > Actinopteri > Syngnathiformes > Dactylopteridae > Dactylopterus > Dactylopterus volitans. The sequence continues at coordinate 6,679 of CAAKHG010044951.1, forward strand.
AGTTTAGTAATGTTTAGCCACATTTAGCTGACCATAGTTACATTTAGCTGAGTATAGTTAGTAAGGTTGCAGAATTCCGGGAATTTTCAAAGTTGGAAACTTTCCATGGGAATTAACGGGAATTTATGGGAATAAAGCAGAAATTTACAAAATCAAAGGTTGGCCCTCCGCAGGGAACCTAAATATAGTTGGGGAAAATATATTGTAGCATAATCTTGGCTAAAACAAGCAGATGTAATGCAAGTAGACTCCTCAGTCACATGCACACAGCACTGCTTACTGCAGGGCTACTGAGGCCACGCCCCCTGTGTGCACTGTGCACGCCTCCATCACATGCACAGGTGACTGCTTAAACCCTGGAGGCCACACTTTTGAGCCCAAAGCACAAGACTAGTGAAGCCACACAGTTGAGCCTGCCCGTTATAGGAAGTCAAGGAAGTTGTTTATAACATTATGGGGTAAATATATTTGATCTATAATGGTATTACTGTTTAACTTGTAAAAATTAAATACAAATGTATTCATACAGTAGCTAGCTAGCTGGTAGGGTAGGTGCTAAATGTAAGCTAGTTTTCTTTTCATTGACCATTTAAGAGGCTAGCTTATTATAGCTACATACATGGAGCTATAGTTAATTCCCATGAATTCCCATAGAAAGTTTCCAATTTGGAATATTTCCAAAATTCCCCAGCTTAACTCCCCATGGAAGGTTTCTGGAAATTTTCCACCGCTTTGCAACCCTAATAGTTACATTTAGTTGTATAGTTACATTTAGCCGTGTGAGCTGCTCAGGACTCACTGAAGAAGGCGTTTCTTCACCACCATGAATGCATCATAACGGATGTTGGGACCAACTGTGGCGTTTTATCATCAGATATCGACAGCAGCTGTTTTTAGAAATGAAAGCTTACCTAGAATCGGCTGCGTCAGCCGTCTGCCAGCAGGTGTGTATTCATTTCCGTGTGTGTGTGTGTGTGAGTGCAGTGTGGAGTTTGTCCCGCGTTACATAAAGACCTCCGGCAACGCGACGGTGGACCACCTGTCCAAGTACCTGGCTGTGCGACTGGCCCTGGAGGAGCTGAGGAGAAACGCCGAGGCCAGTCCGGTCAACGTGGAGGCGGCGTCAGAGAAGCAGTACACCATCTACATCCCCACCGCCGGAAACCAGTTCACTGTGAGAGCGCACGCACGCACACACACACACACACACACACACACACACACGCATGTACACGAATCCAGCTGATCCAGCATCACTAGTCTGACCCTTCAAAACATCTATTCATCATCAGAAATGTCATGATGGTGATGCGAATGCATGTCACGTTTTCATCCCTAAAAAAAATCATTGTTCTTCAAAAAAAATAAAGGTCCCGGTAGAAAAAAATTGCTTTTTTTTTTTTAATGAATTTGCCACAGTCCAAACTAATTCACCAGATTTCTTGCAAAAACGTGGAAAAAAAAAACCATGAGTAAATCAGCAAAAAAAAAAACCCAAAATTGTCAAACAATTGTCCTCAGCGTTGGAGCAGCCGAGTAGGGACCGTCCACAAAGTACCACACTGAAAACAGACGCATCAAAAACCGGCGGGCGCCGCCGCTCTTACGCGTCCTTTTATCCATGTTAATAATTGGCTGTTGCTCCCTGCAGCAAACGTCGGGTCAGGAGGCTCCACGCAAACGGGCTCAGGGATTTCAAGTATCCCAGAGTATTTAGAGTACTTTCTGAACACTAATGGTAAATGTGCCAGTTGCATGTCAGGGCACGTGTTCAGTAAGTAGCTGCAGTAGAATTATTTTAAAAGTAATCAGATTAATCTGGATGAAAAATTTTGCACAAAAACTCTGTGCGTGTGTCCCGCGTGACCCGTGTGTGTCCCGCGTGAGACCCGCGTGACCCGTGTGACCTGTGTTCTGTTCCTCAGGTCCTGAACGGATCCTTCTCCCTGGAGCTGGTCAGCGAAAAGTACTGGAAGGTGAACAAACCCATGGAGCTCTACTTCGCCCCCACTAAAGAACACAAGTAGACAACATGAGAGCGCACACACACACACATGCACACACACACACACAGAGGCACACACGCGCACACACACACACACACAGACCAGTAGGAAGTACGCAGTTGGACTTGGCAACACAAAGGAGAAGGAGGGCTGAAGTGTGAAGAGGAGGAGGAAGAAGAAGAAGAAGAAGGAGGGTTGCTGCAAACCCCCAAAGAACTCTTGTAAAAAGAAAAGACCTTTGTTTTCTATTCTCTGTATCTTTGTGTCTCTTTCTATCTTTCCCTGTAGAAGGTAGCAGACAGGGTTGTAGCTTCTCTCCAGCTCTGGACGGCAGGGCTCATCCATCTAGCGAGAGGTCCTCAACCCTCAGGGGGCTTCCCCACCCCCCATCCCGCCCCCCCCAGGCCCGCCCTCGGTAAGCTGAGCTGAGCGGACGCGTTCAGGTCGAGGCCGCGCTCGGCCGCCGCTCGCAAATCATGAAATTAAGACAGTTGCTGACTTTGTTGAGGACCCCTGGAAGACGCCCGAGGGGGCCTCTGGCGCTCCCGAACACCCCCCCCGACCCCCCATTGAGACCCCTTGTTTGCCCTCACTTGGGGGCCCATCAATGAAGGTTGACAGCCGAGAGAGCGAGCGAGCGGTTCAGGTGTTTGGTTCTTAGACGTCACTGTGACCCATCCATCCATCCAACATGGCCGACGCCCAGCCTGGGCGGGCGGGCGGGCGGCCTCCGGACCACATCCGGACCGCCGCCTCCGGACCACCTCCGGACCGCCGCCTCCGGACCACCTCCGGACCGCCGCCTGGCGTGTCTCTGCGAGCGCCGACGCTCCTCCAGATTGGCGTGTGCTGATTGGCCGATCGGGCGGCTGCGCTCGCGTGACCCGTCTCGCCGCCGTCGCCGGCCCCGGCGCCGCCGGCGTGTAGCCGCCCACCTCCGTGTGTAACTTGTTTTGTGTTGCAGTGCTGCCGTTAGTTTCCCCTCCAGCTTGATGAGCCTTTGTTATATTTCACTAAACTGTAATTATTCTTCTGATGATTCTTGTTAAAGTGCCATTTTGTAACATTAAACTGTTCCAGCATTGCGGACAAAGCTTTTTTTTTTTGGTGTTTTTTATTTACTTTGAGACTTTTACTTGGACGTTTACGACTGCAACCATGTGGAAGTTGCCATGGTGACCTGTTGACCAGTTTTTTGTACAGTAATATGAAGCTATGATAAATTGTGGCTCTACTTTTTTTTTTTTTTTTGTCTGCAGTATTTTAAATAAAACTTGTAGGGAGAACGATGCGACAAGTAATGAACATAAATTCGTTTTTCCCACCAAAGTCTCACAATTTTCTCAGAAGTCAACGAAAAAGGTCACGATTGTCAATAATGGGATCAATAATTCATATGCAGATGCAGTCACACGACCCAACCAGGATGTCCAGCAGGTGTCAGCGAGGACTTGACGGGTTAAAGTTGAGCTAGTTCAAGTGTTCTGTAAGGTTCCTTAAAGTTTCATTAGTTTTTACTTATCTCAGTTTATCTCTTTGTAACTTTTGAACTCTGAGTTCCGCTGTTGAAGGTTTGCTGAAAAAAACCACAGAAGAAAAAGCTTAATGGAAGGAAACTCAGGTTCGGGATTTCAGACGGCGCCTGAACTCAGCACGCGTGATCCATCATGTGGCTCATTGATCCGGAGCGTTTCTCCTGCAGGAGCTTCAACCAGCTGCTGTGTAACATGACGGCTGATCAACTGTTGGTCCTGTGAACGTTCGCGGTTCAAGGTGGAGGAGCTCATTCCATGACTCGGCGTATTGTAGAGTCGCCTCCACCATGACAGCGTGTGTGTGTGTGTGTGCGTGACTCGCTCTCTTTGCTGTGATTGGTCCGACCGTGGTGGAGCGTTACCGGCGGCGACCACCTGACTCGGACTTTTAAAAGGAAACCGAAGAGTCGACGCAGGTTTAGCTTTTTATTTCAGATTAAAAAAAAAGTGAGCGGTTTTAAGTGAAAGTAGAAAAAAAAATAAGCGAACAAACATGTTCAGAAACCTTAATGGAGAATAACTGCAGTCCCAGCATGCACCGGGGGCAGGGCGAGGCGGCGAGCCGCCCGCACAGATCGCCGCGTCCACGGCGCCGGACGAGCCTCGGCGGAGAAGCAGCAGATGCGGTGGAGCGCCGGCAGAGGCGCCGCTGGCCGGCGCGGCGTGGAGGTGCCAGCACCCCCACGCCGCCGCCATCATCACTGCCAGCCACACGTGAAGGAGGAAATAATGGCAGGAAGACACTCCAGCGGGAAAACAACCATGTCCAGACACAAGAAGAAGAAGAAAAGACGACGCCCACGGCGGGGCCACGACGCCCACGCCGCCGCCGGCTCCTTTACCGCCATTTCCTGCTGCCGGGCTGCTCACACCGTCTTCCTGGCGGTCAAGACACGAACTATGGAGCCCACGCCGCCCGCCGCCAGAGCCTGAGGTCACACACACACACACACACACACACACACACACACACACACGGGAGAGGTTACACTGAGCTTGCTGTTCTCCAATCAGGCAGCGTTACTTTATGATGTCATCGGACACGTCTGATCAGCTGCTTCCTGCAGTGCATCGGCAACTGGGCGGGGCCAAACCGGGCAGGGCCAAACTGGGCGGGGCCAAACCCGCCACCATCGTCTAGACGACTTTGAAATTCAATATTCTCGTCTTAATATTTCATAATCTTTTTTTATGACTGAAGCACGTTTTTGTTCGGCTTTTTAAGTGTAAATTTAGGTGGTCGATCGTGAGCACGTGACTGTGTGAGCGGGAGGGGGAGGAGCTAAAGGACGCCGGCGCTGCAGGCGAAGCCTCCTATTAACTTAAATCAGTTTTGGATGGTGAGCCGGTTCCACCCCGTGCGTCTAGGTTACGGGCCCGTGGTTAACGCCTGCCCCGAACGCCGCCGCCATGAACGCCGCCCTCCCCACCTCCACCACCCCCCTCTGCCGGCCCGCCGCACCTTCTCGTGCCACTGCAGCAGCACGGCGCTGCTGTTGTCGCAGGGCTTCTCGAAGCCGCGGTAGATGTACTTCATCAGCAGGTCGACGCCGGCTCGGTCCAGCGACGCCACCGCCTTCTCGATGTCGCTGCTCTTGAAGCTGCTGAGAACTTTGACCACCAGCAGCTCCGCCCGCTCCTGTGCAAACACACACACACACACATTAGTAACGCCGGGCTTTGAACGCCCCACGCCTGCACTTCCTGTTTTCTGGTGGTCGAAACCCGACAGGAAGTGGCTGCGCGTTTTGCGCAGCGGTTTAAACGACCGTCGGCGGCTCCGAGTCTTCGGATCCGGCCGACTTAAATGTGCTGAGAACGTTCAGCCTCCGCAGGTTCTACTTCCTTGTTTTCACCCGTCTTTGAAGAACATCATGATTAAAGCGGGTGGGAAGAAGAAGATTGCTGCGTCGTATTTCCAGGTCAAGTCGTCATGGCGCAGCAATCTTCTTCTTTCCACATTCTGCTTCAAATCCCAGAACACTCGCTCTTCTCATAGAAAACCACAGTTCTTTATGGTTCTCCGCCTCATTACTTTGCGTGGACATAACTCGAAGAGCTCCGCGTGAGGCAGCAACATGTTCTGGTGGGTTCTTGTTCTAGACGCCGCTGGAGGCAGGACGAGCTCCGGCGTCGGTTCCCCCCCGCGGGAAGCCCCTCTGAAATGAGCTGTGATTGGTGGAACTTCTCAAACAAGAGAACAGCAGGAGCAGAAGTCCACGTCTCTCTCAGACCTCGTCAATTACAACATGAAAACATGCAGACAAGATTTATGAGGGGCTGATATTGACACACACACACACACACACAGATACCTTTGTGTTCTGGCTCTTGGTGTTGATCGGAGGGTTCTTCAGCACGGCCTGCAGGGCTGCGTTCATGTTCCCCCTGCGACGCTGCAGTCAAGGATGCAAACAAGAGCAGCTGCTGCGAGTAAAGAGGAGCTGGGCTTCCTCGCTCCGTGACGGCGGAGAACCGTTCCCCATCATGTCCCCAAAACAATAATAATATCTACATAATAGAAAAAAACTGAGAAAATGATTTTTTTTTACATGATACTCCAAAATCCTACAGGCCCCTGAATGCACCGGGCTCGTGGCCATCCGATGCCACGCCTACTTTCTGGACTCCAATCAGAGTTCCCCGTCAGTGACTCCACAGCCTATCCGGAACTAGCTTAACCGCGTCGCGCCGCAGGGGGGGCGGGGCTAAGCGTAGCCGACCCGCGCTGTGGACGATGACGTCGCTGCGTTGCATTTAAACGCCGCAAATCGGACGTCACGCAACTTTCCCAGCGTTGTCATGGCTACAGCCTGGTCGGCGTGCAGCCAATCGGCTCGCTATCCTGCCGCTGGGGGCGGGAACTAAACAAACAAACAAAAACAGGAAGTGTCGTCCGCCGTTTCAGTTCCACTTTAAATCACTGAGGCGAATCACCGTCACAGCGCGTTAGGAGACACGTTCATGGGAGTTTGGTTAAATATGGAGGGCTGAACTTCACCGTGCTCGTTAACACACACACACACACACACGTGAAGGTGTGTGCGTGTGTGTGTGATAACGGTTCCGCGCACACTCACTTCCGCGCCGCCGTTAGACGCGCCATCAAGGTCGCGATGTAACCGGCACTAACTCGCGCAGCGGAGCAGCACAGTTGCAACCGAATGCTAGCGGCTAACTGGAGAAGCTCCCTCACCGAACTACCCGAACCATCCCCGGGTTACCCCCCTGTACCCCTCCGCGCCCCCCGCCCCACCCTCCACCCCCCGCTGACAGCCCGGAAACACCCGCGTTAGCTCGGTACCGGGCGGCTAGCTGGCGTACCGACGGTCCGCGCGGACACCGGCGGGGGTGACGAGCGTCGCGGGGCCCCGGAAGGATATTGCCTGAGCAGGGAGTCCACCTCCGCCTCGTCCGGACCGCACTGGTTCTCCCCGCCGTCTTCCTCGTCCACGAACTTGTTCTCGTCGTATTCGTCGACGTCCACCTTCCGGAAGCGGTCCGACATGGTCGCCTTCGCCATCGCGGCCCGCGGCGGTCACGCTGATTCCACGGTACGAGACGAGGGACGCGGGGAGGCGGGACGAGACGGTCCCGGCGCGCTGGCGGCTTCCTCTGCGTCGCTCTGCTGCTGCTGCCGCTTCTTCTTCGGCTGCTGCAGCCGGGGCTCCTTCTTCTTCGTGTGTCGGGTCGTTGGCGGCCGGCAGCTTTGTCGCCCCCATCTGGCCGGAGGGCGAACAGCAGGACGACTCATCAGTTTCATAAAGATGGTCTGTGATTGCGAGGAGCCGCGATGATGGTGATCCGTCACCGTGGCACCGCGATGTCATACACTGTGTCACCCGTCATGATTGTATGACATGACGCGCTTCCACGACCAGTCACGCTCAGTCAGGCTCCAGTCAAAAAAAAAGCTTCACTGAGCTTCTTTTGACCTTTGAGCTTCTTTTGACCTTTGCGGCATCACTTTTCTGCTGGAAATGCAGAATATTAACGTGACAACCTCACATGAACGCACTGCTCCAGGCATTTATCTCCTCTGAGGGACGTCGTTCCCTGGTGAGTTCAGGTGGCGTCGGCTGTTTGAGCATCCCAGCGTGCTGGTGCGGCTTGTTTGACTGGTTCCTTGAACGCATCACATGGTGCCTTCAGGGGATGGAAACAGCGACACCCACATAGCGAGAACAATAAACCAAATAGCCTGAAACCTCCACTCACTCATCGCGAGCTCCTCCTGACACGTGTGGTCCTGCTGCGCCCCCGTGTGGCGGAGAACCGCAACGACACCCTGTTTTGGACGGGCCACCTCAGTCCCGCCGGTCCCGCTCGAGGACATTCAGTGGAGCTGAGTGACGCTGCTGATTGGCTCGATGATAATTTAACCTTTATTAAGTCGTAACCAAGAAACCTGGACAATATTTTTTCAAGTGCAAATTTTTTTTTTTTTTGTAATTGAAATTGCTACTTGAGGCTGGAGTTTTTGAAACTACTGAAGAAGTTGCCAGGCAGGTTTTGGGAGTTTGATTCCGCCCCCGACCTGGAAAAAAGACTGAGTGGGAGGCGGCGCCATCAGGCTCCTCCTCCGTGGAACCGTCCTCCTGCCGGGGATTTCCCAGTTTAATATCACGATATTATTATTATTATTATTATTATTATGATGGCGTCAACTTCACGTCTGCTTCGGTTCTGATCCACTCGCGGGAGCTCACGTTGACATCTGAGGTCCCCGCGAGGGCGCCGCTCCGCTCACGCCACAGAGTTTTCGGGTGAAAATGCTAAACTGTAGCAGCGTCGTCTCTATCTGTCTCCGTGGCAACGGCGTTTGCGTTGCTTGAACAGAGGAGCGGCCGCCCGACATGAGAATCAAACCTGAGAATCAGCGCGTTGGAAGACGTCATTTTATTGGTTAAAGAGAATAAAACGTCATGATGACATCATAGCCGTTAGTGTTCACGCGTCGGCATGGAAACAGGAAGCGAACCCGTTGGTAACGGTTAAAAAACAGCGGTAGAAAAAAACGTTGGTTATTAAGTCACTCGTGTGTGTGTGTGTGTGTATGAAGCGGCGGCGTTAGTGGTGGCCGTGTCAGGCGTGTTAGCG
>CAAKHG010044975.1:6726-18914 GCA_901007715.1 Dactylopterus volitans
GTTTAATTTGGGTTGAGGGTCGGAGTTAAGCACTTAAATGTCCTCACAAAGACAAGGTGCACCAACGTGTGTGTGTGTATGCGTGTGTGTGTATGCGTGTGTGTGTGTGTGTGTGTGTATTGCCCTCTCTTTCTCTCGCGCTCTCCCAACCATCATTGCCTACTTAATGAGGCTTCACATGTCCTCAATTCTCACTGGTTGAAAACAGACTGCATTGTGGTCAAACAGCAGTCATGGCAGACACACACACACACACACACACACATACACACACACGCAGTGGAAAAATATGACCTCCACATCCTTTTTTTTTATGGCTGGAATAACAGGGATTTGTTTCACTGTACTCAGATCTCCAGATTTCATTTCTGACCCGTTGGCTTCACGTTGGATCCCGGTTTGTCCCTCTGAGATTAATTTCTACTCGGCTTCTTTCTAATTTCATTATTATTATTTTTTAATTGACTAAATTTAAAATTTAAATTTACTTTTTTTTTTTTTATTGACACACCCATGTTCCTGCTTCAACCTGCACACAAAACTGTAGCTCGGCATTTCTAATGAAAATGAAGCTTGCTTCAAAGCCGCCAGCTGAGCAGAAATCGTGAAAAAATGCAATGAAAACATCATATTTTTTATTTTTTATTTTTTATTTTGGTCTGTATTTAATGAACCCCCGAGGGGAGATGCAGGCGAAACGAGCCGCGGTGGCGTCGTCTCCACGCTTGGACTCGCGTCCGAGCGGGAGACCACAGCTGCATGGCAGCGTGGAACGTGGCAGCACAGCAGCGTGGAACGCAGCACGGTGGTGTAGAACGCGGCGTCACAGTGGCATGGAACGCGGCATGGCAGCATGGAACGTGGCGGCAGAGCAGCGTGGAATGCGGAATGGCAGCGTGGAATGCGGCGGCAGAGCGGCGGCAGAGCGGCAGCAGAGCGGCAGCAGAGCGGCGTGGAACGCGACGCCAACAAGCTTCGTCGGTTCCTTCAGTTCGACTCGCAGACGTTTGAATCCAGGACACCGTTCAAGGGTCCTTAAGAAAGAAGAGGGACAAAAAAAAAAAATCAATGATGTCATCGTGGCGGCGCCGCGTTCAGCGGAGGTGGCGGCCGGTGAAAAAGCGCCGGCGGATCGATTGAATGTTGTTCTCCTGCACAGACTCAGCTCCTTAAAGTATTCTGTCCTCGCTTTATTCTAAAAGGATCCAACAAAAAAAAACAAGAAGAAGAAGATGAAGAAGAAAACCCGCCCACTCGCCCGGTTTAATCGGCGGCGATGGCGACGGCGGCCGTGGCTGCCGGCGGCAAACTTTGCTTGAGATGTTTGAAAAGCCGCTGATGGCGAGCTGAGGGTGGGAGACGAACCCTCCAGGCTCCTTCTCGCTAAAACGAGGACCCTCAGCTGGGGCGAGGCGGCTGAGGGTCCTCACTTTAGCTTCCGGCTTCCTGCCTGAGCCGAATCCGAGAGGCCTCCGTGAGCGGTGAAGGCGTCTCACGCTCCGTATCGTTCTACACGGACGTGGGATGGAGCTGCTGAGCTAAGAGGTTCCCCTGCTGATCTGGAGAGGCCCCTGGATCTCAGGACCGGGACCATGTTGAGGCCAGCAGGAAGGGACAACGCTCTCCCGGCGACGCTGGCAAACAGCAGCTTCAGTCGGAGTCATGACTGACGGGGGTCTCTGGGGGTCAGAGGTCAAGGGTCGAATGTGTCGGCTGGCCTCGTTAAGATCCTCGTTGTTGTCACGGCGATGCTGCAGACGCTCGCGCGGGAACCACACGCGCGCCGCCCGATGAGGAGGGAGGCGGCTTCCTGTGCTGCCGCGACGGAAATACCAACCCCCCCGAAGCCTCACACACACACACACGCACGCACACACACACACACACACACATACACACATTTACATTTACATTGACACAAAGTCAGCTGGAACACACCCCTGAGCACGCACGCGCACACACACACACACACACACACACACACACATGCACACACACACGCACACACACACACACACACACACACACATGCACACACACACGCACACACGCACAAAGCCTGTAAACACGACGCATCACCACATCTCCACTTCCCTCAAAATGTGCACTGTGCACGTGCACTCTGCCATTGGAACACATACACACACACACACACACACACACACACACACACACACACGCACAGGAAGACTCCCATCCGCTGGGAGTATTGTTGGGTTCTTCCTCCTCCGACGCCTGGCCGGCTCTGGCTCTGGCTCTGAAAGAGGAAATGCGGTCTTGTGTAACCTCAAAACGCAGCAGAGACGGCGGCTGAGGGCCGCAGGGTCGACCCGAGAAATTAACGCGAGAAATTAACGCGAGAAATTAACGCAAGAACTTAATGTGGAGGTGTCACGCAACCGAAGCCCCGACAGGACAATTTTAGACTTTGGTTCTGGCTGACCCGGCAACGCCGCCGAGTCCGCTGCCGAGATGATGAGAAATTGCAGTTTGATATCAAATTCCACCGTTTCGGATCCGGATGTAAGACAACTCCCCCCTTGTTTTGTTTTTATGCCTCCAAGTTCCACCACACACACACACACACACCCCAAAATTTACTGAAGTAGCAGCCCGTGGCCTTTGTGTTCCACACACTCCAGCTGACCTGATCCCTTTAAATGTCTCCTGTGGAGCTGCAGCAGGAGGACGTGGTTGGTAAGCAGTCACTGCAAATCGGTGTGTTTCCACCCATAAATATAGTTTTAATTTCAAAGATTAATACTCTAAAAAGGGCCCTATCACGCTCATTTGCAGGTCCATACTTTTATTGTGGGTGTCTTCTAGAAAAGGTCTATAAAGCTTTTCATGTTCAAAAGCATATTTTTCTCATTGCTCAAGCACCTCTATTCACCATCTCTGATGTTTGGGCATAACGCTGATTACTGTAAAAAAAAATACACACACACATATATATATATATATATATATATCCCCCTTAAAATGCTTCTTTTCTGCTAATTTCCAGTTCTATATTTTTAGTTTAGGACTCCACCAGAGCAGCTGTGCATAATTTACAGCTCCGACAAATGCAATTACCCTGGACTGGCCTTTATGCAGACCGAGGCTCGTAATAATGGATATTTAAATGTGCTTAAATATTTGAATTGGAAGGATTTCTCTCAGTCATTATCGTCCAATATGTTAATTGGACGAGCCAAAGCGTTACTCATCCTCTCGCTTACAGGTTCTGTCTGTGGTCCACGGGTCCCACAGTCTGCTCATGTAGCCTCGTGGGCCCCGTAGCAAACGTTTCGGCTGGGTGTTTTCGCTCCGGGGTGATTGGTCAGTGGCGAATGACTTCTTCTGCGGTGGTTAAATTGGCTCTGCACACTGTGCAGGTTACTTTAGTTTCCTCCAAAGATCCGTTGGGCAACTTTTGAAAGTCCAACTTTCCACCTAGAACTCCATCCTCATCCATCCTCATCCTTGGCTCACGTCCTCAAAGGTCTCAGGTTACTTCTTCTGCTGTTTTGTGGAGGATTGCCACTGGTCAACACAACAGGAAGTAAAACAAGCGCAGCTGCTTCCTCCGCCTTCTTATGCTTTCCTTCGGCAGCTGAGTTAATTGCGCCAGTTTGTTTTTTTCCCCCCATTAAAAATGTAGCGCGTTAATGTTGACGTTGCATTCCAACTGTGGAAGGTGCGTGTTGGTGTCCTGCATAATTTGTAAAATTAAAACGCAGCTGCATCCTCCGTCCTCTGGTGATCCTCTTGGGCAGCCGCGTTGGTTTCACCAATGTTTGTCCAAACGCGTCGAGTCAAAACAAACGGGTCAGTTCTGACAGCACTACTTGAAAAGTGAAAGTCAAACAGCTTGCAACAACACTGCAAGTCAAATACTAATACCACAGCTCAAAAAATTATGATGCCCGAAATCAGACTCATCTCATTCGCACCGTTTGTGTCTTCCTGTGTCTGACTTTGTCGGCCATTTTGGATGTTTCCAGGGATTCGGAAGGTCAGATAAAATTGCGAGCAACGGTGGAGTCTTTTTTTTTGTTTGTTTGTTTTTTTAGATCCTGCTGAGGCGCATCGTTGAATCCACCGACTGAACAGCTGAAGTTCAAGAAATTAGGCCAAAGAGCAGAAAACCTCCCCGCTCCTCCTCCCGCTTCGTTTCCGCCGTCAGGCCGTGAAGAAGCTCGTTAGCTCCTCCTCCCCCTCTCAGGGAGTTCCTTGCTTTCTGGAGCCCATAATCAAACACCTGCGCGTTAGGTGGCAGCTCCGTTAGATGGACGCGTGGACTCAAGCCTCAAAGTGGCGCAGAATGCCGGCGCCCGGCGAGAAGGCCGCCGTCCCTGTACCCCCCCCCCCCCCCCCCCCCCCCCCCCCCCCCGAAGCTTGTGACGCCTCACCCGAAGCGGGAGGAGGGGATCGATTTGAATCTCGAGGTTTCAGCCCCGTGACTCGCTGGCCGACCTATTTTGAACCGCAGCGCGTGAGGAGCAAATGGGTCCAGTCACAAGTGGGCGGCCGACGGTTCCTCCCGGGGAGGGCCAACAGCGCCCAGATTTAATCTTTCAAAGCGCCCCGCCATCGCAGAAGCATTCCCCCGGGGCAGGCGCTCGCCTCTGAAGCGCTTCCCGCTGGATATTTTTAGGACGCCACCCCCTTCTGCTGTTTAGATGGTGTGGTCCTGCCAGAGGAAGAGGAGTGGTGGTGGGGGGAAAGGGAAATCTCTAACAATGACTTCATTACCGCGATGCCCGACATGAGCAGCACAACCGGACTCGACGGCGCCACCGCGGCACTGGATACGCCACCTCGCCCCGCTCGGATTTAGCTCCCCAAGCCAGCTTTTTGCCGCCGGACCGGGATGGAGGAGGCTTCCTAGGCCAGCCTGCGTCCGCAACCCCAGAGCAGAAGCATGCTGATCAAGAGTGAGTATGAGGGGACGGGGCCCCTCGCCTCGCTTCTTGGCGGGGGACAGTCGGTTCCTAATGGCGCTGATGAGACGGCGATTGGCTGATTAGACGGGATGAGCGTTAATTGATGAGGACCCGGTTGAGGCAAGAACTGGCGCTAGAAGGTTGTGGTTCGAGCGGATTTAACAGAGAGGTCCTCTGTTGTTTGAAGGTTGTGGGCCTGAAGGCATCACGAGTGACGTTTTGAGCCCCCGGCGGGCGGAATGAGAGACTTTTATTGTGGCGGGATGGCCGTGGGAATCACTGGGAATGTGTGTGGGGCGCTTTCAAAACGGGCCGCCTGAAGTAACAGCTTTGTGGTATTCAAACACTGGCATCTGTTGTTGCCATGGTGGTGTGTGTGTGTGTGCGTGTGTGTGTGCGCACGCGGGTGTGTGTGTGTGTGTGGTTACGGTCACGTAACTTTAGCTGAGGATTAATTCCTCACACAAACAAACGGCAGATTAAAGATTTAATTGTCTCGGCCTGTTCTGCTCGTCTTCCGCCGCCGTGGTAGCCAATCACAGCCGGCCGCGAGCGCGTTTGTGAAGCAGAAGATGATTAAAATGTTCGTCAAATCCGACGCGTGCGCGGACGCGGCGGCAGGTGACACTCGGAGGACTGACTGTCCTAAAAAGAGGACTGACTGTCAGTCAGAAGACGGGACTCGCGAGTGTCGCGCCAACCGTGACCTTTGACTCAGCCGTGTGTGACCTTGGTGAGGGTCAGGGGGAAAAACGGGATGCCCCAGTGTGTTGGTCCTGCTGCCGGCGTAACGCGAGTCTGCGTCGTCTGAGAGCTCCTGCGGTTGGCCGATGCGCAGGAAACGCGTGATGAGCCATCGGGAGAGCAGCAGTCGTTTTTCTTACGGGCGTCATGAGTCACGTTAATGGAACTCTGATTGGTCCGGCGCGTTTGACCGATGCAGCGCCGATGCAGCGCCGGCGCAGCGCCGACGCAGCGCCGGCGCAGCGACGACAAGACTTCCTGTCCCGTCTGACGGCAAGAGAACGGCACGCTGATGTGACACGAAAAACAGCCGGATGTGTTTATAACGACAGTGCGATCTTTTTTTTTTTTGTTTGTTATGATAATTAATACAATTTTTTTTAATCATTAAAAGCAGTAAAAGAGCAGAAAAATTGGTTTTAATGATAAAGTATCGGCAGTGGTTCACCATTCTATGGGGAACATAGATATAATGGATGATGGGTGTATATGACCCGTGTGGGTTTGCTTCTACGATGTTGTGGGAGGGAACGCTGCTCCATGACTCCGCCCCCCCCACAGTTTTTCCCTTCTCGTACAGGGAATCAAACCTGCAACCTTCCTGCCTGCAGCTCTTATTGATCTGTCAGGTTAGTTTAGTTTAGTTTGGACGAGTCGACACTCGTAACCTGCACTGCTAGAAATTCAAGCCACGAGACACACAACGCACGCACACGGCGACGCCCTCCGTCTGCAGCGCCCTCCGTCTGCAGCGAGAACGGATGGCAGGAAGCCGGACGGACGCTCAACCCGTATCGCCTCATCTGGCTGCTGAAACCAGCTCGGGAGTGAGGAAACCGCGGCGATCCGCTCGGCGAAGGTCGGGTTTTGGACTTGGCGAGGAGACAGCTGGTCCGCCGCCCAGCGGTCCACTGCTGCGCCGCATCGTCTCTGTTTCTGCGAAAATTCCGCCGCCGTTCCGCACACACCCCCCCGCCCCCCTCCGGGTCACTTCACAGTAACTGGAGAGTGTTTATGCGAAACACCGAGGCGCCATCTTTCCACTGGCAGCGGTGTTGTTAGCAACGGAGGGCAACAGATGGTTCTACTGCACCTACATAGTGATGAGCTAACGCAGTATGTGTGTGTGTGCGTGTGTGTGCGTGTGCGTGTGCGTGTGCGTGTGCGTGTGCGTGTGTGTGTGTGTGTGTGCGAGCCCTGGCCTTATCAAACTCATCATATTACACCAGACCAGGGCATGGAATTGGAAAGGTGCCTCCGCATGAGGAGATGCTGCTCAGAGCCTTTAAACCAAATGAAGGAAGCAGCCTGGCAATAAGAGGCGGGCCTGGTCTTCCACCGACCAATCAGGGAGCAGCTCACGTCCTTATCCGTCCGTATTATACAGAGGGAAGACTCTTTTAGACGTATACACCTGGTAAAAATGTCCTCGCTTCATCAGCTCATCCTCTCAGACATTTGTCATCATCGTGACATGTTTTGTGGCGTCGCCATGACCTTGACCTTTGACCACCAAACTCCAACCACTGTTGACATTTATGCCAAAGTGGGAGAGACGCCTCCAGGCAGTCAAGAAATGGCACAAGTCTCAGTAAAGTTGACCTTTGACCTCATATGGAATGTCATGATGTCATATCATTTTATCCTTTTAGGCACTTGTGTGGTGTTTTGTTGTTTTTTTTCAAAACCAGCAGATATAACGCTGAGAGTTGTGACCAAAAAAAATGTATCGAATGTAATGTATGTATGACGTCCCGTGTTCCTTGACCTCTGACCTCTGACCACCAAAATCTAAGTGGTTCATCTTTGAGCTCAGTTTGACATTTGTGCCAAATTTAAAGATTCCGAGATATCGGAAAAAACGTAAAGCTGCCGGCTTCTCTTGGACACCACGTCTGCGTCCTGATTGGCTCTCATCAGTCACGCTGTGTCCTCTCCTGATTTTTCACGTGCTTGTAATATGAAACCACGTCTTCTTTGCAACCATGTAACGGTTCATGAGGCCCCGCCCCCGCCTCAGCTCTGCATCGCCTCCTGCTTTTTCTTCATAGCTAGCGTCACGTACCTCTTCTTCGTAGCTTGTATCTCTTCCTCAACTGTAGCTAGCATCTCCTCGTTCGCTGCCTTCGCAGCTAGCATCTCCACCTTCCTCATAGCTACTTCATTTTCATAGCTAGCATCTCCTACTTCATTTTCATAGCTAGCATCTCCTTCATTTTCACAGCTAGCTTCTCCTCCTTCGTTTTCATAGCTAGCATCTCCCCATACTTGTGGCTAGCCAGCTAACTAACATGTCATCCATCTTCTTCGCAACTAGCATCTCCTCCTTCTTCCCAGCCAGTCCTCCTTCGTAGCTAACATCTCCTTCTTTGTCGCTAGCAGCTCATATCCCTCTTCGTACTTAGCGTCTGCCTCCGCCTTCGTCGTCATCATTTCGACCCACCATGCGCAGACAGACATGATTCAGGGAAGCCCCGCCCCCATACGCAGTCATAAATGGTTCCTTGTGTTTTTGATGTGGAAATCCTGGGCTGATGAAGGTGGTTCTCCTAAGACAGCCACTGGTTCCTTTTGGATCCAAAGCAGAAACCTCCAGCCACGATGCTGATAGCTGACATCACGTCCGATATGTCATGTGACACATTAAGAGCAGCATATGAATGTCAGCCGTCTGCGCCGGCGCCGCCGTGCACGTCTCAGCAACCCTGAAGGCCTTCAACTACACGACAGAAGTCAATTGAAGCCTCTTTTTTCTATTTTTTTTTTTTTCCAAATTGTCGTCAAATCAGTGACAAATGTCGTCGAGCGACCTCTTAAACTGCCTGTTGATTATCTCCTGACCTTTAGATTAAGCCTTCGGCAAATATCCCCCCTGTGACAGAAGCTACTTTCTCTGTCCTGCCAGTGACTCCACATCATTCACTCATGGGTGTATGTGTGTGTGTGTGTGTGTGTGCGCGCGTGTGTGTGTGCGTGTGTGTGTGCGCCTTGCCGCCGCGCAGAAATATAATATCTTACATACTGCACACGCCGATCAAGCATAGATCAAGAATGCAGAGCAACCGCCCCCTTCAGGAGGAGTTTCACGTTGAGTTTTTTATCGAGTGTGTGTGAGAGAGGTGTTGACGTGTTTGAATGATTGTTATTGGGACTGTAGTTTGTGACGCTGCTGGACTGGGATGACCAGAATATTAGGGACACTCTGCCAGTGCACTGTTTAGATGTAAATTCAAATTGTGCCCAACTAAGAGTAACTAAGGAGAAGATACAGTCTAATGCTACTCATGCAATCAAAAGTATGCATTATATATATATATATGTGTGTTTTTCTACGCGGTGCACATGCATGTCAGTGTATGAATGGGTTTTGATTTCTGATAGGTTTCATGTATGTTTTTTTAGCTCATGTGTATGTGTTTCCTACGTTAAAAGTCAATATACTGTAAGTAAATAAGAACTTTTCTGTTGTTGAGGGTGATGTTGTTCCACCTTAATGTTTCCCTGCTATCAGGGAACACACACTGTTATGCTCAGTTAGCCTCCCGCGGAATGAAATATCGAATGTTTTATTTGATTATGTTAAGACTTTTTTTTAGCTCTTAAAGTAACTTGTGGTGGTTTTGCCATGCAGAAAAAAAACCCCCAAACTCTTAGTTGCCTCCTTTTCTGTTGAGGGGCTAAACGCCCGCAGACAAACGGCCAAACAGCACGTAAACCTCGCCCCCCCTCCTTTCCCACCCCACAGTTGCTGTGCAGCTTCCTGGCGCTGGCAGGGCGAGGTCGCTCTCAACGCACGTCCGAATCTCCCAGCAAAGCCCAGAGGGGCCAAAACACAACTTCCTCATTTAGGGAAAAAGGAGGCGCTCGCTTAGCAGATCCCGACACCTGCAGCTGGCACAGGATACGTGGAGCTCATTGTAGTTCTGACTCGTGTGGCGGGGACTCGTGTGGCGGGGACTCGTGTGGCGGGGACTCATTTTAGGCGGACTCGTGTGGGACGGACTTGCATGGCAGGGACTCGTGTAGCAGGGACTCGTGTGGCAGGGACTCATGTGGGGTGGACTCGTGTGGCAGGGACTCGTGTGGCAGGGACTCGTGTCGGCCAGACTCATGTGGCGTGGAGTCGTGTGGGGCGGACTTGTGACTCGTGGTCCGTGGCGGTAAGCGGGTCAGACCTGCCCCCCCCCCGCCCCTCCCTCCTTGGCAGTGGGCAGATGTGAGTTGTTGTTGTTTAGTTTATTTTCTTCCATCCGTCTTTAGCGACGCGTCCGGCCACTCTGACGTGGTCACGCTTGGCAGCTCCTGGGAGAAGTTTGCCTCCAAGGATTTCTGCCCGAATTGTGTTTCAAACCTAATCTAAAAAAAAAAAAAAAAAAAAAACTGACACTGTTAAGTCGACTAAACCTGAAAGTTTTCTAACAGGATTTACAGCCGAGTTTCCGCGCGTGACTCACCCATCCGCCACCTCGGCCCCCCCCTCGCCTCCTCTCACCTCCCGTGACCCAGGAATCAGCCGTCGGAACACCCGACGAGCTGGCGAGCGCTGGCACCAGGTGTCGCTGACGTGTCGTCCTCCGTCCTCGCCGGCGAGGCGAGCGAGTGGAACGAGGAGCCACGTTAGCATCACGGGGAGCTTTTTCAGCTCATTAAAGCCTCTCTGGCAGAAAAACTCGCTGGCAAACTTCTCCCATCACGGGGTCACAGGAAGCTGAGCGAGTTACGGGCGATGGAGGTCGATGCTCAGGACACATTTGGAGACAATAACGCGCATTTCCTGCGATGCAAAACGTTCCGTAATCAAGCCGCCAGAAGCAAAACTCATATTTACAGTTTGAAACAATAACAATAACAGTAATATAAAGAGCCTTCCATTTCCTCTGATGTCAGAGTCACGGAGCCCCACGCCGTCTTACATCGTTATAATGACTGAAGACATTTTGATTATTAAATAATTATTAGACCACAAAAACAGACGGCGGCTCGCTTTCAGATGAATACAAATGACTGATTAGTTGACGAGAGGGAGGGGCTGCCTCGTCTTATGTAACTTTGTTTCAAATTATTTATTTATGTTTTCTCTCTCTCGTTACGCGCGTGACGTTTGAATTAATTCTCATCATCCTGCAGTCCCTTTATCGGAACGCCCTGCTGTTTTATTTGGTCTTCTTGATGGTGATTTATTGAGGATGTTCAACAGTATCCCTCCTGGATTTTATAAATGGCTGCTCTAGGTGAGGTTTGGAAAAATTATTTAAATAACAGCTTTTTCCCAAAACTCCACGGAGGGCAGCAGGGAGAGCGCCGCCCCGTGGAACCGAGAGGGAGCCAGAAAACTGTCAGGGTGCATTTGGAGGTGACACGGGGACGCCGGGGTCGATTAGCATCCCCCGGTGGAGTCACGCACGATTTACGACGCGATTTATCAGCGCAAGGCGGCGAAGGTGAGGCGCCGCCTGTGGGTCCGGCTGAGGGAAGTGAAGGGAAGTGAAGTGAAGTGACGTTTGTTGTGGCGGTTTTTTTCTGTTTTTCTTCGCTCAACCGTGGTTTCCGTGACATGTCGGCGTGGTTAGCCTTGCTAGCGGCTTTTAGCATGCTAGCGACTGTTAGCCTGTTAGCGGCTGTCAGCCTTGCTAGCGACTGTTAGCGGCTGTTAGCCTTGCTAGCGACTCTTAGCTTGCTAGCGACTGTTAGCTTGCTAGCGACTGTTAGCGGCGTCCCTGCTACTTGCCTTGCTACATGGTTAGCATGCTCAAATATGGGGGGGGGATTGCCTTTTTATTTTTATCACGGTTTCTCTTCTAAACAAACTAGAATGACGTCACAGCTAGCATCCTCATCTGTGCTAAGACGACTTTGACGTCAGTGTCGTCACCCCGTCATTGCCCCCTGTTGGATGGTAATCTAAAGCTCTGCCACTGCCCCGACTCAGATACGCTCGTTGTGACGTCACAGTGCCCCCCGACCTTTTTGAACTCTGACCACCAAAATCCACCGCAAGTGAAACGGACCTTTGACCTTTTTTCACAATGTTTTGACCTCGAGTCACGACCAGAACGGATGTGTGTGAGGCGCCTTGTGGCCTTGACCTTTGACCCTAAAATAACGAAAAATCTAATAGGGTCATCTTTGAGCAGGCGTTTAGGTTTATGGCGCTATGGGACCCGCGCGTGAGAACGCGGCGCTGATGCTGGTGCGCAGGCCTCGGAACCCCCCGCCCCCTCATTGGCGGAGGCTCTGCAGTTGCATGCTCTCCATGGTCCGGCGTCAGCGGCGAGAGGGCCGAGGCGAGACCCTTCTACCCTTCGGTCTTCCAGCGCCTTGCTCCTTCTCGGCCTCTGATTGGCTCACGGCTGCGCTTCCTCCCCGTCTTCACCTTTTTGTAAACTTGCTGTCGGCTGGATTTCGTCCTCCGGTGTTTACATATGTGAGCCGTCTGCTGTGTGTCACGCCGTCCGCCCGAGCCCGAGGGCTGGGAGGTGTGTGTGTGTGTGTGTGTGTGTGTGTGTGTGTGTG
>CAAKHG010044977.1:0-22952 GCA_901007715.1 Dactylopterus volitans
CTATCGCTGCAGTTCAGGTGTAGAATGTGGCACCGTCCTCCTGTGTGGGCTCTTCCCACGAAGACGCCTCCTGGGGGTCCCGGGCAAGCTCTGTTCATGTTTTTAATGCGTCTGCGTGCATTTGTCTGCGCATGAATGAATAAAAAAATTTGCTGCGCGTTAAGGGTTGCGAAGTGGATCACGCTTCGGATCCCGCCCCCCACGTGCGTGGCAGGCAGCGGGCCCCTGAAAATTAAAGGCGAAAAGAGCATGTTTGCATGCCTGAACGCCTGTAATGAATATAAATGAGAGCAAATTTGCATTTTTTAATTTGTTTTCAGGTTTGTTTGGGTTTGGTTTTTTTTTTTTTCCTTTTAATTGCTGAATGATTGATTGCTTGCCAGAGGGGAGAGGGTCATTGACTGGATCTTGAATGCTACATGCTCTTTAGTGACAAGCTACGGCGCGATGCTGAGACTGCGATTGAATGCAACCCTATACAGCGTTAGATTTAAATACACATAACCTTTAAAAGGCAACATCATCATCCGGATCAACTGATCATGTGACAACACCGCCGTAGATCGTGCAGTTTGAGGGGTTTTTTTGGGGTTTTTTTTAAGTCAAGGACGATAAACTGGAAGAGTGTGCTGGATTTTCTACCTCAAGGACGTCACTTTCTTGCAGGCTGCTTGGACTTATCAAATATTCATGCGAGTGTAGCCGAGGTTATAAATAGCCTCAGCTAAAGATAAAGCCATGCATTTCACCACCGCCATGTCTCACGTGGCTTTATGTTATACGCGCACACCCACACACGCGCGCGCGCGCGCACACACACACACACACACGCAAATTCATGAACAGCTTAATCAACAGACCAAATGCATACAGTATTTTGACCCTGCAAACGTGCCAAACTTGATCACAAACATCTGTCTCTGGAATTTTACTGATATTGAGAGCAATACAACACGACGCCACCCTTGCAGGCAAATGCCCATTAATTACCAGCTAACGCATTCTGTTTGTGGATACTACATTAAATTGATGGTGTTTAAGTACCCGAGCAAGCTACCCAGCTCCGCAGGACAACATCACAGCTGCTAACAGGGGCCTCGGCCACAGACCTGCAGAACTCTATAAACTCTTACAAAAAAAGTGCTTTGACAGCTGCTGAGCCGATTTGTGGATGTAAAAACTCCGGCATGTCTGATGCACTGCAGATGTGATACTGTCAAGTGCACTAAATCTTACTTCCCTTTTGGTGAACACATCCTTCCCCAACTGATGAAACGTCAATATTCACGGTTCCATATAACCGCCATTGCTCACCTTCATTTCGCATGAACTGGCGGCACGTCAGACACGACGCGGCTCTGATGAAACGCTCGAATCGATTGCTTTGGATCATTTCTGGATTTTTTTTTGAGAAACAATACAAGGCAAACCATTTTTTAACCTCGTGTGAATTGGAAACGCGAATTAAATTTCCATTTAAAATATTGAATCATTGCAACAAATACGGAAATAATCAGTCAGGTTAAGAGCTATACAGACTGATCAAAGCATGTGGTAAAAGGTACTAATCAAGTGCTCTAAGCCTATATTAAGGTATTAGTGTCCCTATTTCGGAGTGAAATATTTGGCTGTTTATTCTCCCCTACAGTTATTATCATTATTCTTCACATGTAGCTACGCTGAAAACTCGTTTTTTTAATATACAAAACTCGTCCAACTGACAATTAAAACTCGATGGCAACCATCCTCACACAGCCCGACGCTACGCCTCCACCTAGTGGCCGAACTGTGTCACAACAATCTCTAAACACAATGGTGCGCAGACGACGCGCCGCCTACAGGGGGCAGTGCAACACAGCTGGAGCGACGTGTAGGACCATTCCACTTGGAAAAAAAAGGTTAGTTGACAATTTCTGGGCTTTTGCACTCATTATTTTAGTTAATTTACATCGATACAAACACCAAAATGGCACCACACCGTCCCCCATTCACGTTTCTTTCTAGCTGCCACCAGTTTGACAACTTTGGCCGCGTTCCCGTTAGCCTAGCGCTGCTAATTGACGAGTAATTGCTAGCTTAATTGAGACATTTAAGTTCGCACTGCAACGAACCAGAGCTTCGGTGCGTCGCCGTCTGTCCCGCCTCCTTTTGCTTGTTTCAAGAACCCCTGCAACTTCTCCGAGTGATGGCATCGTGCTAAAAAAAAAAAAAAATGATGAAGCAACTGCTCTTCGGCCTCCCGTCGCCTCCGCTGGCAGCTGTGAGTCAGCTAGCAGGTGTGTGTGTGTGTGTGTGTGTGTGTCGACAATGTTCAGGTCAACAGGAGGGACATGCGCGGTCGGGTGAAAGTCGCGGCGGGGTCGTAGTTCAGGAAGCGGCTTGGCACAGAAAGGTCGCCGGTTTGATTCCCTTTCCTGGCAGGAAGAATTGTGTGTGTGTGGGGGGGGTGAAGGACAAAACTTCCCCCCCTTCAGCATGGCTGAGGTGCCCTTGTGTGTAGCTTTAACCCCCGCAAATGCTGCCCACTGCTCCGGGTGTGTGTTCAGCACAGGTGGGTCACATGCAGAGTGAAACCCCCCCCCCCAACCCCTTGTTGGGATCATTTAAAGCACAATAAAGTGCATCTGTTGCTTTGTCTTTTTTGCAGACATCTTTTGTGAAATAGGTTTGTGGTCGACGACGGTGTTAAAACAAAACAAACAAAACAAGGCTCACTCATGATCAGAGGTCACAGTGGTGCCTTTCCCTTCTGCCAGCTGATCAATGCAACATTCGGCTTCGAGCTGTGAGCACAGCTGCAAGATGCCACTCGCAACCAAAGGTTGTCCTGATGCGAGGATGCACGTTTCAAACTTCAGGAAAAGTCCAGAAAGTCCAGTGAATACGAGGATTGTTTTGCCACTGCGGTTACTGAAAGTTTTTTTTTTCTCCCCCCTGCAGGAGCGGGATTTCATGTCACAATTAGATTCGATGAGAGTTAAATGAGAGGTATCGTTCTTGGAATTTTTACCTCTGTTTCCATCATGCACTAATTGATTTAATTATTTCTCCCTTAGAAGAAAGGGGGAAGGGAATGAGAGCCGCGTGGGAGCAACAAAGAGCGAGCGCGTGCTTGGGTTCTTTCAATTCCCGAGAAAAGAAGGTTTTCACGTGAAATAAATGATCAAAACAAAGATGTCTATCTTTCCCGGGAAAATAATCAAGGCAAATTAGCTGGAAACGTTTGGTGGATCCAGTGTTTCAGCCGCACTGTCAATGATCAAATATTATTTTTGTCCAAGAGTGTGTGTGTGTGTGTGTGTTTGCCTCAGCTGCCAAAGGACAGCATCAGCATCGTCACAGCGCTTAACCACAGGAAAAAAAACTATTCCCAGATTCTGTGACTTGCAGTCTGTGCGTGCAAGGATATTATCTGCTTTATTTTGGTGTTCCGTACAATATCCCTTAGCTTATATGTGTTTGTGCGGCGGTGCATTTGCGGCGCTGCACGCATGCCCTCCATCCTGTGCTCGCATTGTTTCTGCAAGATCCTTAAAAAAAAAAAAAAAAATGTTAATTTTTGTTTATGAAAGGCAAAGTCTAAAAACGGGCCTTAAATTGTAAGGAATTTGAGAAAAGGAGGCATTAAATTTGATCTGCGGCGGACAGGATAAGAACATGTCTGCCCATGTGCTCAGTCTTTTTATTTTAATTTTATATTTCACAACAGCGTCAATTAACGCTGTTTTATTTGGGCTTTAAATAGCTTAGACTCTGCTAAGTAGGTGGCTGCGCATCATAACATAACCCTGGAAAAGAAAAGAAATGGTTTTTTTTGGGAAAAGACAAAAAGCCTCTAGTGTCCCTCTGTGTGTGTGTGTGTGTGTGTGTGTGTGTGTGTGTGTGTGTGTGTTTGTGTGTGTGTTTGTTTATCTGGAGCAGACGTTAAGCGGCTCCAAAAAGTGCATACACCTTCCCAGAAGTCTTGCACCCTCCTCTTTCCCAATTTGATTTCAGTGTGTTCAACTCACAGCCTCCATCAACACGCACGCACACACACACACACACACACACACACACACACACACACACACACACACACACGCCTCCTCTCGATCCACCAAGCCCTTGCCTCCCTTGGGACCCCCACGAAAGTCTCCAGTGCCAAAAAGCAGGAAGTCGCAGCTGTGCTCATCCCCCCCCCCCCCCATCAGCGTGTGTGAGCGTACGAGTGTGTTTGTGTGTCTGAGCCTGTGTTAGCATCTCTCCCATCCAGCTGATCGGACGCTGCTCTCTAGTTCCCGATTCTTCAGGGCAAAGGTTTCCGGGCGCCGTCGAACGAGACTGAGCGAGAGGAAGTGGAGCTGTCTGACGAACACGCCTGAGCTGTATGGCGCCGTGGCAAATAGCTTAAGAGTGACTGTAATGAGAAAGTTTTCTGTGGACACACGCACACACACTCACACATGCTTACACTCTGATTTGACTTTTCTTTTTTCTTGTTGGTTTTTCAATCGTTATGTTCCCTGGCCAAAATTTGGTGGAGACCCCTCCGCGCATATTTTTCTGTATTATGGGTCTGATTTATTTATTCTTTTTTTTTTTTTTTTTTTTTTTTGCCTTTTGGCTCGACCCAACCGAAGGACTTATTGCTGCAACAAACACTGATACCTGAGACTACGGCATTCCTCCCAATATTGCTGCAGCAACTCGGCAGCCCCATTCAGCGAATGCCTCGGTGCACAAAGCCACGTCCACAGTGAAAACGACTGCCCAAGTTTGGTGTGGAAGACGTGGACGGGGCTCCCGATGGGTACCGAACCGCACATGACGCCGGTCTTCGCCGCCCGGCGTCACGCTCTTGCGTCTGAATGGGAACAAACACCAGCACATGTAGCCGTTTTCCACAGGCTTTTGAAGAAAGCCGTCCCCGAGGACCTGAGGCTTTTATAGGAGCACGTTAATGCGAATGGTTGTGTGACAAAAGTCATTTGTCTTTGCCTCGTTTCCCTCAGCATTTCTTTTTCGCTCTCCCTCCATTTCTCGGCGACTGCTCTGTGTGAGCCGCCGCTGTAAATCTCCGGCCTTTGGTTTAATAGGCGCAGTGTGCCTCAGTAACACCGGCCGCCTTTGTTTTGGTTACAGATAAAAATCGCTGAGGAAAAACACAACAGCGGAGTGAAAAGAGGGAGAGGGAGAGGCTATTAGGAGCGAAGAGATGAGGGAAAACAGCGCAGTGAAAGACTTGAGTCCCCGTGGTGCAGGAGGAAATAGACAAATCCAGACAGTAAGAAGAGTTGCTCCTCTTTTTATTTATTTTTTTTAATTCCCCGTACAAGATACACAGAGAGACGAGAGAGGGGAAGGAGGGCGAGGAAATGATGGCCGCTAACACAGTGATGACTTGACGGCGCGCATATCCAGAGCTGACTGGATATGAGGCGCGGATCGAGATCCCCCCCCCACCCCTCTTCCTCCCGGCTCTGCCAAACTTCGCATCTGTCTGACATTATTCCTTTAATCTTGTCTGAGTTGCTAATCTGACTTATCCTTTCTGCGCTCCCCACCCTCGATCCCCACCTTGCGCTCTGTCTCTCTCGCCGTTTGATGTCACTCTGACGTCGCCAGACGTGAAGAGCACACCCAGCGTCCATGTGTGGACGGCCGCCGCGCCTGTTGCTGATGTTTTCTCTTGGAATGTTGATAAGTTGACAGGCGAGGCACTGCGCCGACTTAGAACCTCACTTTACTGTCAGGGAGAGAGAGGTAGACACATGCGGGGAGTGAGAGAGAGGGAAGCCGGGTGTTGGGGGGGGGCGGTGGAGGGGGGGCAGCAGAAAGAGATCGGAGGGGGAGGTGAGAGAAAAGGAGGAGGAGAGATGAAGGGGGAAAAAAATGACTTCACGGCCACGACTGGACTGCCCCCTTTTTCCCCTCAGCCCCTCTCTGTCTCCCAACTTTATTCCTCCCTCCTCCTCCGTGCATGTGTGTGTGTGTGTGTGTTTTTTTAAATGATTTTGGAAGAAGAGGGGAACAAGCATTCGGAGCTTGGCTGACGGTGCAGGCAGGAGCGTCACATAGGCAAACAGGAGCCTGAGGGGCAGCAGAATAGGATTGAAGAGGCTTGTGGTGGATTTGGATCTGATGCACGGACCTGGTCAAAAAAATTTGAGTGACAGACAGAAGAGGCAGGCAGGGGGCGAGAGAGCAGACCAACAGATTGATTCAGGCTCATAAAAAGCTTTAAGCAATATATTTCCAGACACAAAAAGGAAGGAAAAAGATAGATGTACATATTTATTTTTGTAGAGAAGACAAGGAGAAAGCCAGAACATTTTTTCCCAAGAAGACCAGAGGTTTTTTTTTTTTTTTTTTTTTTTTTTTCCAGTGGAGAGAGGAACAAGCAGATGGACACATTTTGAATGAAAAGAGGAGATTTTTCACCGTCTCCTGCAATGCTTTTGAGGAACTCCTTAGTGAATTGTTTGCTGTTTGTGATGTTCCTGGATGCTGACGCCGGCATAGGAGATCTCTATCTTCCCTGACTCCTCTCGGAAAGAGGATCCACGCTGTCTTTTTTTTTTTTTTTTTGTCAAAATCTGCAAAGTTCATTTTTAGTGCTGTGCTGACTGCCATTATGTTTTCACAAAGGTACTCTCGGTCATGGACTTATTGCTTCCTGCTCTTGTGCATCCTGGAAATATGGACCACAGCTTGGCCGGCTCAGCAGCAGCAGTCCCAGCCCCGGCTGCAGTCCCGCCGGTCCAGGCAAATGACAGCCCTCACTTCCTCCTCGCCAGCCGGCAACCTGTCAGAGAGCGCCGAGAGCAAAGTGGAGCGCCTCGGCCAGGCGTTCAAGCGCAATGTCCGCGAGCTGCGCGAGAAAAGCTTCTGCTTGGACCTGGTCTTCCTGGTGGATGAGTCGTCCAGTGTGGGCGCCAACAACTTCCTCAGTGAGCTCCGGTTTGTACGCAAGATGCTGTCCGACTTCCCCGTCGCGCCGGAGGACACGCGGGTGGCGTTGGTCACCTTCTCATCCAAGACCCATGTGGTGACGCGGGTAGACCACATCTCTGCGCCCAAGTCCCACCAGCACAAGTGTTCCCTGTTCAACCAAGAGATTCCAGCCATCAATTACCGAGGAGGGGGCACTTACACTAAGGGAGCCTTCCAGAGGGCAGCGGTGAGTCAGACCGTGGCATAATGACTTAAATGTTGATGCCAGCACCAACGTGGAGGCATATGTGCGCATGCATGTGCGTGAAAAATTTAGCTGACTCCTCCGTTTTGTGTTCTTGGCACCACCGAGCCTGAGCTTGCTTTTACAGGACCGTATCTATGACTATGCGCAGGATCTGCCCATGCTTGTCTGCCGCCCGCTCTGCGCGCAGGCAGTGATTGTGGCCTGCAAGGTTGATGTTAATGAAGCCCTGCATGGCCCTGCTGGTGCTGTTGCTTCCTTTAAATTACACACCAGCAGATAGTGAAGGGGAAACCACTAATTGCCCAGGAGTTTCCAGTGATAAAAATACCATAAAAAAACTGAGGAGCGAGCGGCGCGCACACGCATAGACAAATACACATAGTCATAAAAATCCTTGCATGCACAAAAATGAACTCTAGATGCATAACTACCTGCCATTGTACTTCAGGATGGAACAGAGAGGCTTACACACCCCTCAGTCAGTGTGCAGTAGTTGGTGTATTTGCTTCATAGGCGGCGTATTGTATTATATACTGTAAAGCTCCCTTGTGTGAATATTAGCTGCTTCAAACATGCTGATAACGTGTCTCCAGTTCTCCCTCAGCCTCACAGAGCCAGAGCAGGTTTAAAACGAATCTGTTTTCGAGGAAGGGACCGCAGGGTTATGTGGGGTCACAGGGGGTCAAAATGTTAGCTTGTTTATGGTTTGTTGATTTGAGCTGCCTGACACCCAACTGTGCACACACATGCACTGAGGACATATGGCACAGTTCATCTGTCAAGTCCAAACAGCACAGCTGTATAAGCCATGTTGGTGGTATGAGGTTGGTCCTGTATAAACAGTTCATGCCTCAGATCCGCCTCCAGTTTGGAGCATTGTTCAGGCACAGAGCACTGCCTGCTGCAGCCTTTAGGCAGAATTCAGGTGTGTTTGAGGTCTACTAACTGGCTGCAGCCCTTCTTTGTGCTTGTTAAGCAGTCATCAAGCCACTTAGTGCTGTTTTGTAGTCGGCAGGCCAAATGGCTAAAACCATGACCAAAATACAAAGCTGTCCCGGCTAATGGCCGCTGCAGCATCACCCGCTGTAAGTCAGTGATGTTTTGAGGTGCAACAAAGATTTCTGGTGGACACAGGAGTGCTCACAATGCTTTGTTTTTTTTACTTTTAGAACTATGTGATTCTATTACTATGGTCCAACTTTCCATTAAGGGACCATAGATCATGCAAGTGTCATATCAAAAAGACAGGTAAACTGTGTTTCAGCAGGTTTACTGTCCATTCCTTCCCTGTTTAATGCTAATAGCTTTGGAGTGTGTGTTCTGGCTTAGCGCTGAAAGCTTGGCCCTCAGGACAGGTTTTCAGCTCGCCCCCCTCACTTAAGTGCTGATAAGGAGACTTCTGGCCGTGTCCCAGCTGCCAAAGACTACAACAATACCAAGAAAAGGCTTTCTGCTGGAACTTTAGTGCTTTATCATTATTCACAAACACTCAGAATGTTTTGGGTGATTTATCAGGGTATCTGGTAGCTGAAATCATCCAAAGATGGTTTTAAAAATATGCTGCTCAGTCTCTTACTTTGAGTACTGTTAATGAATCAGTGTTTTTTTCAATGTTGGGGAAAATTGTAGCCAACAATGAGTCGGATTCAACTTGTTATATTTTGTAAGATATGTGCATGCTCAGCTATGCACTCCCTGTATTTAGTTGCAGTGTGGCCTCTGCAAGGTGAGAGTCTGCAGGATGGCTTGATGGTTGTATGAGTAATGGCAGAGCTACGTGCAGCCCACGCACAACCGAGGATTTTTTGGAAAGATAGATGAGCCTAGCAGATACAGAGCGAGACGCCGCAGATCGACCATCTACTCTGGAAGCCTCTCTGCACCTGAGAGAGTCAGTCTGACGTTTGCTATGTGGCTTCACGTAATCGAATTGTGATATGGAAAAAACAAACAAACAAACAAAAAAAACGAGAAAACATCTTGCCTGAATTTTATTGTCTGATCATTTTTGCTTTTCTTGCCATCCATTTGAATCAGGCTGGAAAGAGAAAATGGGAGCGTTTTTCATCTCTTTCCGTTAGCAACATAAGCGATGGGTCTGCTACTGCTAAACCTACAATGTGCGTATCTGCCTGTCATCATTTACTGGACTGTAGGGCAACTGTCTCAGTGTCCGTCGAATTGGGAATTGCTGTGCGTGTGTGTGTGCGCGCTTGTGCGTGTGTGTGTGCATGAAGCGGAGAACGAGACAGTGATCGTCAAAGGGAGAGGATAAGTGATAATTGCTGTTTAAAAATAATAATGCCATACTTTATTCCCTTGGCCGGTCTTGGCTGTTCTAAGTGCTGTAGAAAGCTGGGATCCATTAAGAGAGCCATTTTTCCACCAGCCGTGGATGTAGAGACAGAGTCCTCCTCCAGCACTCTTTGTCTCTGTCTCTCTCGTTCTCCCTTGTCACATAATACATCATAAGTCTCAAGCATCAGGGTGTATATTTAGAAATGATTTTTC
The DNA here is from genome assembly GCA_901007715.1 of Dactylopterus volitans. Lineage (NCBI taxonomy): Eukaryota > Metazoa > Chordata > Actinopteri > Syngnathiformes > Dactylopteridae > Dactylopterus > Dactylopterus volitans. The sequence continues at coordinate 9,695 of CAAKHG010044977.1, forward strand.
TTTTTTCGCACCGCTGATGTTAACGCTGGATTGTTGAGGGAGTACAAATGAAACAATATAAAAATCTGTAGGTTACGTGAGTTGAAATGCTCTTGGCTAAGTTTAGACGCACATAACCAACTTTGCCATTGTCTAGCTCTTTCTTTATGGTTTCAAGGCCTCAAATGAACAAGGGTCCATGTGACCATGCCTGGAGGAAAAGGTGCTCATAGCTGTCCCGAATGGCCAAACTCATAGGTGGGGTGGAATGGAGAGCTGTGATGAAGCTGGTGCACTTTGTCTGTGTGTATTGCTGTATTTGATAGGACCCTTGAAAATAAATGAAAATAGTTACATGAGGAATTAGATATTCACACCTCGGAATATCTTGCCATTTGCCTTGTAAAGTTGGCAAGATTGTTGTTTTATCGTTAAAGAGATTACACACACTGTTAGTTGGTCTGAGAAGCATTTCTTTTAATGTGTACTAAGGATGAGAAGACGTTTGGATACCTGCGCCAGTATGAAACCTTTCATTTTGGCACCGCAATGATGGAAAACAATTTTAATTACACACTTCTTTTCTTCTTTTACACACTTCTGACATGCTATAAGACGCTGTCTAAGAACTTGATAATTTAACATAAAATTCCTTGATTAGCTCATTAACGGCCGCATTTACCGAACAAAGCATCTGAGCCTTCAAAGGCTTTTCAAGGAGCACGTATGTTACACATCACCATATTATCTCCCTGCGAGAAATGCCATAGATGAGAGTAAATGTCATATTGTATGAGTTTATTAAGAGCGCAGCTCTTTGTCATGATGATTGATTGAAGGATCTGCCTCTACTCAACCTCACATCAGACATGATAACCTGCTAGCCGATGACGTTGCTCGCCTTGTAGTTTTCCAGCCCATTCCAGACCTCTTTGACAAAGGAGCTGATTGATAACTTTCAGTGAAAACTTTCAAGCCCTCGAAGAGTAAATGCCGAACAGTAATAGTTATTCATCATCTTCTCCAAGCTGAATTGTCTTCTACATGATTCCTCTGAGAAAGTCAATCCGCTTCGCTCTTTTGTAGCGCATCATTTATTTTCCATGTATTCGCCTTGAATGACCCAAAGCGCTCAGTTGCATTGTTGTTAGTAATCTTGTCCATCCAGAAATTATGGCTTTTTCCATTGTTGGTTTTATTTTAAGTTGCTCTGGATTTGAATGCTGGCTAGGATGAAATTCAGGGGGAGAAACGACTACAGCAGTGCTCGGATATTCCTGCCATCACTTGTTTTTTGTTCGTTCTGAAGATTCGTCTTTGGGTAGCCGTGTGTCGCCAGATAAAAAAAACCCCGCTCACCCTCTGCAGGCAGGCCCAGCTCTGGCAAACAAATACTCCACACTTAACTGGACTTGGCGGCCTCACTGTGTCAATCTGCCTTCATAGTTGCATAAGACAGATGGGAAGCGTGTGAGGAGAGATGATGAGGGAAAAGGAGTGGGAGAGAGATGGAAGAATGAGAGGAAAAAAGCAGGAGAAAGAATGTGGCTCTTTCTGGCGGTTAATGACATTGATGTTTTTACCTGACGGTTGTTACACCCTGCTTGAATCCGGGTCAAAATTGATATTGGAGTAGGTTACTGGCATTCGCCACTTAATAAAGGATCTTTCTGCTCAGCCAGCCAGTGTGATTCTGGGACTGAAAGCTGTATGAGTTGGACCAGCAGGTGGGTTATTTTCCTCTGCTTCTTCAGTGAGAAGTTCCAATGGCTCCAGGAATGAACTCCAGGAAAACGCACACATTTAGGGTTATTGTTCATGCAAACACGGTTCGTGGACCAGCTGTATGTCTTTACATGGTTGTCATCGACTGACTGCGTTCATTACAATATGTGCTGGACATCCTGAACATATGCTGGATGTCTATAAATATGTGAAGTCAACCAAAGTTGAAAGTCAGTTCTTGCGGGGGAGTTTTAGTCTTGCAAACTGCTGCAGAGAATCATTTTAGCCCGACATTTACACGCCAGATATCTTTTAATGCATGTGGAAATTTAAAAATGGCAAAAGCTGGATATAAAATGAAGCATAGCTCTACAAATACCAGGCGTGTTTGTCACTTCATACTATTCAGAAGCATTTTCTGTCAGAGGAATTTGAACATTTGTGACTATAGCCACTATTTTATTCCAGTTAGAAAATTGCGGAACATTTGTCCGCATACAGTATGCGGCTTCAAGTCTCCCTTTTTTTTTTGTCACATGAATCTTGCCAGCAGAAAGGGAAAACACTTGTCAGTTACCGGTCATATAGCTCTATTTGAGATGATGTCTGTCTGGGCTGAGCCTTGCCAGACCACAATAGGCGAAACAAATATTGTGGGTTGGGTGCGTGAGGCCCCCGTCTCATTCCAGTGCGTCGGCGCAATTTCTCCCATTCCTCCCATTTCTATGCCTTTCCATCATGCTCTCCTTCAGGGCTGTGGACCTCCCCGGCAGTTAGTCAGGCAGGGGAACATCACTTTTGTCCGGCTCTGAGGCGTCACAGCCAACATATGCAGTATTGTTTTTCAAAACATTGTCTATTAGATTAAATGAGGCTTGTGAGAGTTGCTTATATTTGGCCTGTGGAGATGTACTGTCCGGATTCCTACGCATCCTCGACCTGTGTGGGGAGCGCACGCACGCACGCACGCACGCGCGCACACGCGCACACACACACGCACACAGTCTGAGCCTTTGCCTGAATCAGCAGTGAGATGTAGCGCACAGCAAATTCAGGTGGGAAATGAGGACCATCCATCACCTGAGTGCTGGAAAATATTGTCTATGGTGGGTGATTTATTCTGAGAACCCTCCGGGTCTAAAAAACATATTTGCTCACTGGAGCGTCATTATTCTCCTGCTTGATTCATGGAGCAAAAAAAAAAAAAAAAAAAACAACAAACAAAAAAGTGAATAAACTTACACCAGCAGCTTTTGATAAATTTGTGACACTGAGGAGGGCGAAGGGAGATCCTTCTGCACCAATGGCATGAACTCAGTTCCCCTCTCTAAAATAGGAAGCAAGTGCATCTGGAAGTGTATGAAAGAGACATTTTCTGTGAGAGCACTAATGCGAACGGGTGCCTTTCGCAACAAATGAAAGCAAGGTGCATGTCTTTGATCCAGTCCCCAAGGCTGGACCCGGCCATGATAAGATGATAAGAAAAGACTCTGTTTCCTGTCTGTGTAACTGCCACTTCCCGTCATCTTGCCCTTAATCATTTCCTCCCACTCAGGCCGTCTGCTTCTTCCCTCTATTCAGCCCCTCTGTCTCCTCCTCCTCGTCCTCCTCCTCTTCAGTATCAGAGGGTCTGCGGCAGGGATGGATGACATAGAGGGATGGAGCAGACAAGCCGCCTCACCTACCAGCCAGAGAACCCCTGATAAGGCCAAAGCCAGACAGGAACGTCCACAGACACCAGACAACAGATTTGAATATTCTGCAGAGTCTGCAGTGGGACGTGGGTCGTTATTAATACTGTATATAGCCCCTCATAAATCTGTGAAACGATTAGCCAGGTCAGTCAAGTGAGACAAAGTGCACAATTGCTTTTTATTCCTACAACAAGAGAAGAAGTTTAGGTCCAAGGTGAATCTCGGGTGTCAGACAATGTCTGCTAATTTCACCTCTTTCCATAGAGCAATGTAGGGACCATCTACCAGATTCCAAACTGCTCTTAGCCTTCCCTTAAAATGAGGGACGTTTGTCATAATGTCAGAATGATTAATTTGAATAATTGTATTTGTTTAATAGGGAATAGAAGAAATACGTAGTTTGAACAGTAATCTTGTGAGTGAAACATGAAGAAAAAGCCTTTGGGACCCCTCAAATACACAGTATCCTTACACCTAAAACCATTGATGAAACGAAGGGCTTCAATTATTTACATTCATTTTCTTCTCCTGGTTCTAATTGGCAGAATTCCACTTTGTTCTTTTATTCCTTCTTAGGTTTTATTCATCACTATAAGCAGCCGATGTCATGACATAAGTATGTTATTTTTGGAAGGCAGTTGTTACCTGAGAATACAGCTTTTTCCATCTAAAACACATATGATTTAAATGTAACTCGTGTTGCAAGCAGATATCTCAATTTAACACGGGTGAGGAAACTCTCTTTATGTGCTTTGCTGCTATTAAACGTAACATTGTATCGAAATTTTAAAAATTTCTCTCAATACCACGCCATTTCAAAATGGTGCCTCCACAAGTGGGCTACTTACGCTCACATGTGACACACACACACGCGCGCACACACACACACACACACACTGATACTTACCTGGCATTCATGGTGGAGTAGGAAAGTTATGCAGACACTGAAATAGTGATCAACAGAATAGACTCAACATGACAGCATGTGTATTAATGTGTGTGCATGTGTCTGTGTGTGTATAAGGGAACGCTTTAGTCTACGGCTCCTCCTTTGAGCCTCCTCACAGTGAATCACTCTGACAGAAATATTCTCCATTCTCTTCTTTCAGAACTTTGTCCATCAACCACAAATATGCTTTACAGAGGCCTGCTGGAGCATTTTCACCACAGAATGCTCTGACCAAGCAGACTCGTGTCAGTGTTGTCATTGTCAATATTTCTCTTGCATGGAGAAGAAACTGTTGACTTTGAAGTGATCTTTCAACATCGCTTTGGCTTGTTTATGGAATGAGCTGAGCTCTAGGAATCTTAGTCTTTTGTTGCCCAATTATGTTTTCTCCATCGTCTCTCTGCGCTTTATTATAGCTTACCTTCTTTTTATTACTTTAAATACTAGCAGGAGTGTCCTGGTGTTGCCCAGCATAAAGCGTTCAGTTAGGGTGGATTAACTATGCAACATGCATTTCTGTCATGATCCTGTGGATCGTCTCATTCATCATTCGTATGAACATGCGGATTGTTTCGGACATCATTCATTAAATTGCGAAATGTACGCGAAAATAATAGGGCTGTTTTTTTTTCCCCCCCTCTCCTCCTATAATTTGAAATGTTGTGTAACGTATCGTAGATTATCATGTTAAACTATGTCACTGTTTGGTAGCTAAATCCCCACATGCTGAAGTTCAAACTTTAGTGCAAACTGTGTTTATTCAAATGCACGTACTGTATAATCAAGATCACTATCATCATGTCAACATCTTATTGGCCTCAGTTACATAGATTACTGGAAACGGAGGCCAACATTAAACTGAATGCAGCATGTAAATATTTGGTTGCTGGAATCTGCCGTTAGAAATAATATTGGGTATTGTTGTGGCCGAAATATTTCTGAGTTCTCCTTGAACAACAGCAATATTCATCAGGACCATGCACTGCATTTAGTTATTGCTATTTTCACTAGTCATGACGGTACTTCTCCTACCAGGCTTGATATGCAGTCTCAGACAATATACAAACACCCCTGTAATGTACAGATTATGACCAGTCATCAAGTTTTTCATCTTCTGTATAGTTCAGATCAGATGTGAGGGGGGCAGAAAATGGACAAGATCCTTCTTTCCCACTAAAAGTGATACAACAAACGGATTCCATCAGGCCCAGGTTAAAGGCTCCGTTTGGTCATGGTTATCATAATCAACTACAGTCACCTAAACTATTTTACACGGCGAATAAACGACATCCCGTCAGTTTGGACTCGTCCCCTTCTCTGTGGCCACAGCGGCGCTGCTGCCCCGCCCGCCCTGCGCTGCTCCAGCTGATTTCACCGTTTTCCCTTCTGCCTCTTTCCTGACCCAGAATAAGTCTTATTTTTTTTTACCACAAATCACACGGAGCCCTCCTTGACAGACATCCAATCAGTCCTTCTCAGACAGCCATCTTTTGAAAGTGCAGTGCACTAGCGTATGGAAAAAAAATGGGAATCACATATTCCTGGACCCCAAGATGACGTCTTCATTTTGCTGGTTTATACGCCTGCTGGATTTATAAGCGGTTCTGCTTGAAAAATGACCTAAGAAAATAGCATTTGACCATTAATTAAATAATGATTTATTTTGAATTATTAATTTGATTTGAATGCATAATCAATAATGGACTAATTCCTTTACTTTGATTTTGTGTAGTCACATAAAACTCCCCTTCTGTATCGTCAAAGGTGCGGTGAAACTGTCAGTTGGACCTGCTGGTTTAGATGATCTTTCAGTATTGATTTTTTTTCCTAGCATCACATTATATATATTGCAAAACCAACCCTCCTTGTATTCAGGATGTACACAGCTTGACTTCCACAATAGCTAAACTGCACTTACTCTGTCTAATTGTATGAACAATATTTTCCTTTGTTACTTAACAACGGTCTGTGCAATGCTGGTCCTTCTCCCGCGTCACTCGTCTCACCCCTGCCCTCCTTTCTGAAATGGATACCGAATATTTTCCAGAAGTAGAGGCCTACTTTCCAATCTCTGAACCTCTAGAAGGACCCTGAGGCCTCCTCATTCACTGCTATCTTTCTCTTTCTGTCTCTCTGTCTCTGTCTCTCCCTTTGTGTCTCGCCCACACACACGCGCGCGCACACACGCGCACACACGCGCACACACAACGTTACACTCTGAGAAAATTGACTTTTCATTCGAATTTTTAATTGAGAATCATGCGAAATAAGCCTCAAAGTGTGATATAAACACCAGAGAGAAAAAGAAAACAAAGAGTTGGCAAAAGGCAAGGGTGATGAAATATAAACAGAGGGAAAGAAATGCGAAGTAGCAAACGGGGTAAGCAATGAGAGCCCGAGGTGTCATAAAATAGTTAACAGGATGAAATTCAAGCTGAAGCTCGTCCATTTACACCCCAAATCAACAGGTCACTTGAGTTTGCTTTCTCTGCTTTTCGATCGAAGTTGCATCACAGATTTTGCAAGTAATCAGGATTTTTGTCAGATATCTAAAATTGCATCTTGGATAAATTTATTTTCATGGGCATTGTCAAGAGATGTTCCTGGTCACGCCTCCATTTTCCAGCTTTCACTACAAATTGGTAACTTGCATTATAGAACCCTTTGAATTCCACGTCCAGCACGGATGTGTGGAGGAGTGTTGACAGATAGCCAGGTAGGGCAGAGATATGCAGACTGTGAGGTCAGCTGAGGTCAGTGGTCATGGCAGCCACAGCAGTGGGGGAATGGATTTTAGCATGCAGACATCTTTCCAGTCATAAGCAGCTCGTCTATAATTAAAGCAAACGGCACGACTTTATTGAGAATACAGAACAACCCTATATTCTGTTAATCAAGGAGTAAAGTTCAGGACATGCTGATGCGCAAGCCTTTAAAGTAGCGCTGCGCTTAGTTTGAATGCTGCTTGCTTTCCAAAGAGTTGGTATCTCAATTTAGAACAAAACCCTTCAGCTTGACAGAGCAGATGTCTTTGCAGCCCAACTCAAGGTCGCTGAATTCCACAGCAACCCTCTCGCCATCTTTGGACCATCTGTGAACATATCCTTGGGCCCTGATTGATGATGCGACACCTCATCGGATCTTCTTTAGATCACCGCAGAGGATCAGAGGTCTGTCTGTCTGTCAGGAATTCCTGCAAGTCATGAAACATGGACACAAGTTCAATTCAAATTTGGGAAAAGCCAAGCTCAGGTTTCACAGCCATCGGGTTGCCAAGGCGACTCCCAGCATAAACTGTTTAGGTTTAGGCCAGTACACTTTCCAGTTTGCGTATATGGTGTGTTATTTATGCTGTCTCTGCTCACAAAAAATTCATACAAACTTCGAAATTCATGAAGAATGTTGTCTGATTGCAATTGTCAATGCAGAAAGTGGCCCCTCAATCATTTTTTTTTTATTCCGCCCCTGATGCTAAATGGTTTTCATACATTCGTTGCTTCTGAAAAAAACGTGTTTTTTTTTGTAATTCCTTTGTCTATGTTTCTCTGTGTCTCCTCAGTGTTTCTCTGCATCATGCCCTATTTTCTTGCCTTGGGGAATGTTCTCCAGTGTAGTTCAGTAGGCGTAGTGTGTTCAGTATGTGTTGGTTTGGATACCATTGAGAGTGTCCCACTTGGCCTTGGGCTAAAGCGGCTGTGGTCAGAATAACTGGCCTTCACTCCGGCCAAAACCAGCGACTCCAGTTGGAGAAAGAACTGGAGTATGAAAATGAGGTGACTTAGGCCAGCGGAAACATCAGTTTGTGTGTCTGAATGGAATGTATATGCTGCGCTTCTGCAAGTTTACGCTGCATTTTGTTCGTCAGATTTCATTGCCGATGTCTTGAGTCTTTAGTATGGCCGTTGGTATGGGAGCACCAACCCAGAACCAGAATCCTTCCAATAGAATTGCATAATATGGCTGCAACTAACTCACTATCATTTTCATTAATAGGTCGTATGACTGACTGACTGACTGACTGACTTTTATTTAAAAAAAAAAAAAAAGCTGATCACCATCCTCAGAGTATTACATTCATTTGATAAAAGGCATGTGTTTTCTATTATCGAGCACACAAATAGATGTTAATTTCAGATCTTCATGCACATTAATCCACAAAAGCATTTTCTTCATGCACATCCAGAGCCTCTGCTCTCACTGCACCAAAACTCATCATTTGGCCAGTCACTCAGTTATGTTCTTAATGGAAATGTCTGTGGCTCTGCAGTTGTGGATAGCTCTCAGTGATACCCAGTGATATCTCATTGCTAATGAGAAAGTGACATTTTGTGATTCATCGTGTGAAATGTGTGTAAGGACGAGGAAATGTGAAAGTCAGCGAGATCAGGAGAGCACAGAGAGCAGCATCAGATTGATTTGACGAAGTTCCAAACATAGGTTGCTTTTACATATTTTTACACACATATATTCTTGGTATTTCGATTGCTTGCTCTCTGCTTTTCTCCTTTTAAATGTGTCGGGAGTCAGATACTCTGGCAGAAGGGAAAATTACCACATACCACTTTGTCTCGACCCAGGCCCAAAGGCAGTTATTCACTTGCTCCTTACAAAACTGAAGTCACAATTATCCCCTAAACGTTTTCTCACTCCTTTAAGAAAAATGGGGCATTGGAATGATCTCAGTGCAGTCGACTTCTGAGAGCAATCTTTACACTTACCGGATCTGTAAAACACAGATGTCAGTAAACCCCCTTGACGGATACAAATCTCCTTTCGGGCCCGGCTGCATCAGTTGTTCATCCCGAACTCTGCCTTTTTTCTTCTCTTTTCTTTTTTTTTTTTTTTGCATTTTACCTGCACAGTTGATTGCCTCCTTAAGGAAAGGTTTTTAGTTTATTGGCTGCAGAAAGTGGTGTGAATTCTATCATAAAAATAAAAAAAAAGGTCAACAGACACACTCACACATGCAACCATTCACCTACAGTGTGATAACCCGTCAATGGAAGAGCAGAACATTTTGAAACTTGCTCAATGTTGCGAAATCCATTAAACAGTTTTCTAGTGCACCTGTTTCTCCAATACTGACTTATCATAGCAATAAAAATGTTTTCCATTGAAGAACTTCCATTGGATTATTAGCTAACATGCAAAGTACCATTTGCTTTGCATGTAATTAATAATTTTTGGGAAATTAAAAAAAAACTGACTGTTGGTCGCAAAAATAAAGTAGCTACAGCTTCAGATCTGTCAGATGCGCACACATACACACGTCATGCTCACTTACATACTGTTCATTCCATTGAGTGCATGTTCACATATAAACACACACGCATGCGCGCACGCACGCACGCACGCACGCACGCATACACACACACACACACAGAATCCCTCTTACTTAAAATACTGCTCGGCAATTGATAGGTGCTGCTGACACCAGCCTTATGAAGCTCCGTGGGGTGGGTGTGTGTGTGTGTGTGTGTGTGTGTGTGTGTGTGTGTGTGTGTGTGTGTGTGTGTGTGTGTGTGTGTGTGTGTGTGTGTGAGTGAGAGAGGGAGAAAGAGAGAGAGAGTGTGTAAGTATGTGACAGATAGGTGAAAGGCAAAGAGGAGAAGGCTTTGAAGATGAATACTTCGTTGGCAGGGTCAAAGGTCACAGAGACATCAGCACGGACAGGAAATGGCTGTCAGCAGCTGTAGTGGCCTTTGCTCAACTGCCACCTTCAGTTATGAATATGATTAAAAAAATAGTAATGTGATCCTTTTCCGATCTCACTGGAAAAGTGTGTTTCTACCAGGCTGCGATGTCAAATGGCTGATGAACACTTTACAGTATATATAGCTCAACCATTTTTATACCAGTAACAATATCTGTGTTAAACTGCAATGTATCAACTGATATTCTTTACCAATTTTTTTTATTTTTTATTTGTAAAATCAGTCTTCAAAATGGTTCTGAATACTCTCGAGGAGACATTTCACCAAGTATACTACTAATCCTGCGTGGCTCCGACTCCGAGCGCTTGTGCCAGAACCACCAATCAGTGTCCTCCACACTGTAGCAACTGCCGTGATTTAGACTTTATGGCAACTCCGTAACAGGAAAGCATAGGAGCTTCTACTGTAAGACTCTTCTCGGTGTTTTTGCTCTTATTTGGAGTGTTTGAGGTTAGCCAGTGATAGATGGTGCTAGAAACATGGTTCCTTCAATGACGTGCCATATACTTTTTTTGACAAGTCCTTTTCCGAACAGTTTCCAAGGCCGACTTTCCAGATGCTTCTGCGTTACAAACCATCTGGTGCATCAGTTTAGAGAGGCAGGAATATCCTCACTTAAGAGTGCAGTTTTATTTGTAGCAGTATAAGAGGAAGATAAGAAAAGATTCATCAAACATCTGCTAAGTCTGTTCTTACCTTTGTGTGTTGAGAAATTGTGTCTGATCTTAGTTTGGATGCACATCCCAGGTAGTCTGCAATTAGCATGTGGAAACACCCCATATGTTAGGGCAGCAGTCTTAATTACTGTCAAACTGCAAACCACAGACCAGCAAGCCACCACAGTTTGACAGGTAATGTTAAACACATAGAAGAAAAAACGGAAAGTAAAATGCCTCCTTAGGGCAGAAAGGAAAAAAAAAAAAAAAAAGCCCTAATGATGGGCCTAGATACAGGCCTGCCTACTGTAGTACTACTGCAGGTTATTTTCTGGTTATGTGACACCACCCGAAGGTTCTGAGGGCTAGTAAAGCCATTTTAACGTTGTAACACAGAGCACCTGGATTGGAAATGGGATTTATGTGAAAGTTAGAGCAGATTTTTGAAAATGCTTTAATGATTTAATCCTCAAGATTAAAGCTACCCGTCTCCACCGACACCTTGATCCAATCACATACAGTAGATATGAAACTGCTGCGCATCACAAAGTAGCTTCCCCCAAACCAGTGGACCACTGCGTTCAAGACGTGATTCTGTGCTTCACAAATTATTTGTACATTTATTAGATGGGAATTTTTCAATGGAGAGAGGTAAATGGATTTGGAGGTGGGGCCTTGATGTGCACTCGGATACTGATAGCTTCTGTTAACTTCAAGTCAGGTCAGTTTATTTGTACAGCCCAGAAGCGAAAAACATTGCCTCAGTGGACTATCCGCCTGTACAGTGCGCATCACTTTCCCATCCTTGGTTTGAAACTCTGCTAAAAGGAAACCTTTTGAAAAGGGAAACCCCTGGAGGAGTCACAGAAGAAGGATCACTCTCCTCGGATGGACAGATGTGCAATCGATGTCACATGTACAGGAATCAAAATCAGAGATGTTGGGGTTCTTGTGCAGCCCAGCACGGGTACAATAACAAATTGATCTTGATTTGCTGAGCAGTCTTACGTTATTGAAGAAGTTTCGTTTCTATTTCATCATCATAATCAATATATCACTGCGGAAAACACAAATTGGCTGTTGTGCGTATTGGCTTGTGGTCAAGGGCTCTTAAATTTTGATCTTACCTTTACTGATATTCTTGATCAAATGGGAATCTCAAAAGTATTGATGAATGCCACATAAATTGTTCACATGCACAATTTTAGATCAAATCTTGGCATACGCATCATTTAGGCATGAAGTTTAATGAAGGACAGTGTCTACATATTTCAGTTGTACTCAAAAATGGAATATTTAGACATTCATTCGGTTTAGGGCAAAATAAACTATCCCACGCGATAATGCAAAAAACACTCTACTCAAGCCACATTGCCTCTCTGGATTGATTTCCTCCAACTATAAAACCCATTGGATGCTTTCTCTTGGATGACGGAGAGGTACAAAGTCTTACCATTGCGATTAAAGACACAAATCACCCAAATCCTTTAAGCATATGGATTTATTTTTGCATTTTGTGATTAGGATTTACCAAAAGCGTCATACATTGGCACCTGAAGAAACCAAAGCTATTTCAAAGAGTCAGTAGTGGCAAACTAAATAACATGTTTTTATGGGCCAAGGCGTGTAGCTCTATTAGTAAACCACTTGCTATGTTGAGGTTAAAGCTTGAGAGTGCCAGATTCCATTTGGTTGTTTTCTTTGGTGCGTAAATGTGCGTAGCTGTTTGTCTGCCTGTCTATGTTTGTGTGAATGACTATAACTAGGTAATTGGTAGATGTATGTGAAACCACAAATTTAACTGCATCCTGTTGTCTTTGTGTGCTTTTTCGTGTGCTTTTCACATTCTCCAGGTCTGATTGCTATTTCTGGGGCTATTAGTTGTTCTTTCATTCTCAGTGAGTCACATACCACCAAGTTGTTGCCCAAATATAGAGACTAAATGCACACTTCACAAACATTCAAATCTAATCAGTTCATGTTTGAAATGCCATGTGTTGGCAAGAAACATCCCCTGCAGGACACGATTTTGATCACCCAAAACCAATCGGCCAATTTTCAAAGGGGAACACCAAAGCACACAATTATAATCAGTTTGAGTTCAGAGTGTATAAACAATACACGCAGGTGTTTCCTAGCAACAGCATATTTGTACTGGTATTGGTAAGTTTTCTTGCAACATCACAGCAATTTCTCTTGAGTTCACTTGATTTATGGTGAGGTTAAAAAGTTTTGTAAAAATCCATGGCAACTCCAGCCGAGCCCATGCAACCTTTAGAAATACAAGAAATAACGGCCAAATATGTCCTCCTCATATGACATCCAAGCTCGTGAAAGAACTTCTCCCTCCCCTGGATATTATGAGGTCTCACATAATTTAAGATGAGTCCAGAACCAGACCAGCAGGATCAATAAGTTGAAACGGGGCCATTCATCTGTCATGCAAACATCCTGTGCCCTGCTTGACTGAAGGAAATCTCCAGCTACAGCTGGTGCCAAGACAAATAGACCTCTCAGGAGAGGAAAAGCGAGGAGGACCGA